>VZTY01019084.1:97038-118286 GCA_013400935.1 Turnix velox
TGTATCAGCTGGACCACACAGACTGGTGTCTGCAAACTTGCTGCAAACTCAATCCCATTGTCCATTTCTCCAACAAAGATTATGGAATGTTAAAAACATTATCTCATAGTAAGTATATTTACTTTTTATATATAATTACTTTTTTCTTACTGAAACTAATATCCTTGAGATGATCATGACCAGGTTGCTCAGGTTAGAATAGAGAATTACAACCTATTTCTGGCTATAACAATATATCCTTCCCTCCTTCTTTCCCTTCTTCCCTCCTTCTCAGTTTCAGCCTGCATTTTTTTAACTTATCTTAGTTTGCAAGTAATAGCTACAAAAAAACCTTGGGCTGTTGTAGCATATAGAAAACACCTCATTAACAATGAAGACTGATGAGAACATTTACAATGTGGGTGTGTTTGCTTTCCTCTTACTTCAAAGCAGAATTCAAAGTCCCGATCCTAATAAAAGTGCTAATGACAAGATCACAGAAATGTTCGATGCATTCAGCAAAGGCACACAGTTTTTGTAACATGGCCTATCCTCATTTGGGTGAAAGATGGTGGTTAAATTCTAAGAAGAGCTCATCATACTAGCTTGTGTGATGTTGAAAAATCTGGAGATTAATGTCACTAGATGCTAAACAATCTGGGTATCTGGGGTATAGAGCCCAGGTTATTTTCTGCTCCCTACTACAATCTCCAAGGAACGACAGGGAATATAATGCCAAGATTCAGTCTATGAATGCCTGGTCTATGAATGCCATCTTCCCAGGAACTTAGCCTGGTTTTGTTTATATCTATATATATTGATCAATTTAATTGTATCTTTTTTATTTTATTATTAATTTTAAACTGGAGTAGTTAAGCTTTTTTCTAACTTCATGTATCTCTTTCTCTTTTCTTTCTCTCTTTAGAATAAGGTAGAGGAGGTCATCCATCATCTTTTCTTTGACCAGTCTGGCTCAAACTATGACAATTGATTGCATACGATCTATGTCTACTGTTTTCTATGACAGCTGACAAATTAATGTCCCAGTGGAGATCACCCAGTGCACACATTTCATCCCCAAGTTCTGCTCTGGCTTGCTTGTAATCTGAAGCTTTCAAAGACTTTATACAATTGTAAATGTAAGTTATATTCTACACATTCAAATTTTATCCTTGCTTTGATTTTGCTCTTTTCATGTAAGAAACAGATAAAAACCAGGTTTGTGATTCTTGTATTTGACAGTCAGCCTTGTGCCAAATCTTAGATGGGTGAGGAACCAACAGTGAACTGAACCCTTTTTTGTAACATGATAATGAGAGTCATAAAAACTTAAGAATGAAAGGATAGGGAAGATAGCCTCTATTAATGATTATGGAGTCAATGCAGATGTGCAGATGACCTAGGTCACTTGGCTTTAGCCAGGCTCATTAGTTTGGTCACTGCACTAATGGTGTATGTTGCCTCTTGAGTAAATGCAGCTATGGCAGGGATCCCTTGGGGCTTTGGCAGACCCGTACTGACTCTGTATATATCCTTGGTATTTGTGTAGCAATGAGGGTGAGCCTTCATGTCCTGGCAGACCCAAAGGATGGCTAGGGACCAGAACTAATTAATAAGAAATAACCTGTACTCTTACTGTAATGTACCTTCATATATTCTCTTTTCTTTGCCTTTCAAACTCTGTGTTACGTTGCTTAATGGAAACCTGGCTTCATCATAGATGTATTTAAAAACACAGATAAGACTGTTTGCTGTTCAATATTGTATACTTGAACTTAGATCATGACCTGAAGGATGGTGGATCTCACTTTTAGACAACTCTTTCTTAGAGCTAGGCAACTAGAAATCTACATTTTTAAAGTATCTTGAAAGTCAAAGTAAGGCAAGTGCTTTATCCAACTGACAGATACTGGAAATGATAACATGTATGTGTAATCAGAGATCTTTAAAATATCAGTGTCAAAACAAAACAGAACCTACATACAAATAGATGTGTGTATGTGTGGTATGAAATATTCCTATTGACCATTCCATCACTTTGTCTAGATGACTTATCAGTTTCTATGGGATACTGAAAAAAACCCTTGTAAACTATTAATATCAACAGGCAACATCCATAAAAATACCCCAAATCAGAAAAAAAGAATCTGCTAGAAGGAAAATTAACTCTGCCCCAGCTGAAACCAGGAAGTGTGGGTAAGGATTCAGTAGTAAATAATTGCGTTTAAGTCCTTAATTTGTTTCTTAGAATTTTGTGATGCAGAATTCCTAAGGAAACCTGTTTATGGGAACACAGGAGAATACAAAACTCTTGTGAATCATTTTAAATGGACAGATGATCTTTAGTTTGCAAATACCCCTTGATATGGTTATTGTCCTTAGAAAATATTTGTTAATCATTATTCACCATACATTTCGTATCTCTATTTTATAATTATTGCTTGCACGGGATATAATGCACTACTTCTTATGATCATTCTGAAAATTACTTGTTCAAGTTGATGAAATTGAGTTTTTATCAGAATAATTGATATAGGGTTTAAGTGGACTAAACATGAAAGGAGTTCTCAAAGATAGTCTGTGTGTGTAAAAACGCATTGCAGGAATGAGTACAAAGATTAAATGTTTTCTGATAACAATGTGGCATCTGTTTATGAAATATTTGCAATACAAACTATGTTTATCGATTGAAAAAAAACATTTATGTTTGGTCAGAGTCATCACATCTCTCAAGTTAATTGATAACAGTAGATCTCTTGAAAAAAGGTACTAATCAGATATCAAATCTGTGTAAAAAGTAAGAATACCTCAGAAGATTTGAGCCTAAAAGCATGTTTCATCTTTTATCATCTTAATGTAGACACGCTGAGCCAAGTTTTAAACCATTTCTAAACTCAAGGAAACCACAAGAAGAAAAATGTGCAGAAGACTATAAGGATCATAAACTCCTCATTCAAGAGTTCCCAGATTGCAGTGCATGTACTAGAATAAGTGTCTGCTTTAATGACGCTTATTAAAATTTCTAAGGTGATGTGCTGAGTACTCAGCATCTCGGGCTCTGGAAATCGCTTAGGTGATTATAAATTTGTCATGCTGTGAAGATCTTGTGAGATGTTTTCAATTTGAAATACTTTGGTAAGGTAGAAGTGAAAGATGATGATTCCAGGAACAATTTGACTACAGGAAAAAAGCAAAAAACTTGCATGTGAGGGATAGTACTGTAAACTTCAGAATTCTGTTCTAAAGTAGACTTCAAAAAGTCACTAGATAGCCTTGTCCTATAGTGTAGTACAGTGATAAACCTGGTAACTAGAAATTTACATATCTTTTCTCATCCTGGAACTGAAATTTTTATAATCTTGGGGAAGTGTTTTAACTTTTCATGGCAGGTTTTCCTATGTATAAGGTGCCCTTTTGAAGATATTTCGGAGTTACAGTAGAATGATTTAAAGAAATACTTACAAATCTATTTGCTATCTTTTTTTAATATAGAAATCTCCTTTTCCTTATAAAAGTTTAGAAAAAATTAAGAAAGTAGGAGATTGTGAAAAGATGAGATATGCAGGAAATAAGATGCAAGGCTGCATAAAAATCTTTAGATATTAATTGGCACTTATAATTTGAAGCAAAAGAATGCTAAGTGAATTTTGGGAAAATCAGTTTATATAGATCTTAATAGGCTTTCATGTCTTAACATATTTATGTATTTCTATTGATTTGAGGGGCATAAATGTAATGTAACCTATAGAACCACAAAATATAACTACTTTTAAAACAGTAATACATATGCCTCCACACACAAGCAAGATGAAAAAGAATAAAGAGGAAATTAAAACTATAAAATTGTATTTAAAATTTAACACAATTTCTGTGGCTTCACAAATAAAAAGCATTAAGACAACATTTCACAAAGGCAGCTTTAAATTGCTTGCAGGAGAAATTATCCTTGATGCTTTGTCCTTGACCCCTTTCCCTTGGCCTTTTATTTCCTTTCTCTTGTCACCTTCCCTTTCCCTGAAAAAAATGCAAATATAGTATTGTTTAGCTTTAAATTAATTCCACTTAGTTTAATGGAATTCTTATGTGTATAGTACAAGCAGATGCCTGTGAAGTTAACTTCTATGAATACTGGGGAAAGTTTGGCCTACGAATGACAGGTAATATATGTTTGGTTTTTTTGCTGTCTAAGCCAGTTACATCTTATGTATGCCTTGGAATGCAAAAGAGTGGGTTTACTCAGATATTTGGATGGAATTGTTATGCATAAAAAGAGTAAAGAATTATTATTTTATTGATAAGCTATAGAGAAGGGATATCAAAATGAGATGACTAGGAAGATAAAATGTGAAGAGTTTCAGATAAGCTTGTTCCATATTATCTTTTGTTTGACCCACAGCAGAATTCTGGAGCCTGCATTTATGACAAGATGTTTCTTATTCCTTATTAAGAAAATTAGTAGAGGCAAGAGAAGAGGGAAGTGGCAGCTTGATATGATTCCTGCGAAGTGTTCCGAGGAGGAGTGCACTCTTGGGTTGTAAAGGTATTGTTAACCCTTAGCCTATAGAGTGTGGTCAGAGTAGTGGGTTAGTGGCCTCATTTCAGCTATAACCTGATGTTCTTTGGGGAACATAGGTAGCAGTTAACTTTTACAGCAGTTTCAATACTGCCATAAAATACATCAGAAGTCATAGTGGACCAATACAATAGCCTTAAAAACAATATCTAAACAGGTGAAAAACAAAAAAGTATGAAAATCTGAATATTTCTGTCAAGCTGAGACATTTCTGAAAAGAAATTTTATGTAGCTGCATGTGTTTTCAATATATTAAGATACTTCCCTACCTGTATCTAGCAGAATTTCTGTCTGACCTGTTACATCTATGGGAATATTCCCATGTATCCCAGTAGATATTTGGTCAGGTCTTTCTTGTAAATTCAAACACTGTGACGTGATTTCTTAAATACATATGTATCTGTGACTATGTATATAATTTCTGATGAAGTGTAGTTGTGGTATATACATATTAAATAAGAACTGAGCTTTTTTCCTCAATTCCTGCATTTCTTTGCCACCTTTTCTTTTTTCCTATTCTTTGGTTCTGTCCGGATGCAATTTTTCTCTTAGTTAAATTGTTTAATGCAAATTATTCCTCCCTTTGGAATCTGAGAGGTTTGCTGCTATTCCCCAATCTCCCTCTTCCACTCTGCAGTTGTCAAAAGATGGCCTTAAGTTAATGAAGTACACAAAATGTAACTTTGTCTTAATTCCAAGCTATATTAGAAAATAGCTTTACACTAACTAATGCAATTTAGATTGATTTATGATGTGAGCAGGTAACATCAATGTTTCAGCAATTAAGAGCAGTTAATCCCTAGTGAGCCTTTATTGATGATACGTAAAGTAATATTAGAGTTAATTTTTATTCTTTTTTTCATATGCACAATGAAAACAGAGGAATTATCTACTGTATTGCCTATGAGTTTCAGATTACATGATTAAGCCATGGAGGATGATTTAGTTCTCTCTATACCCACGGGCTGAATCAAAAAGGCTTTCAACCTGAAAATATCTAGTGTAGAGTTGCTGGCACTGGGCACTGTTCAGGGTGGGTACAGCATGATAAGACTAAGGGTCTTTGCAGTAGATGGAGAACTCCTCCCCACTTAAATGGGGAAGCATGACCTGACTGCTCCATCACATGTGTGTGCCTGGCCTCAAGGCTAAAGTAAAAAAGATACCTACTTGCAGTGCCAGTTTGCTAACCAAGAAGACAAAGGCTATAATTTATGTAGGATTAAATTATTACCTACTCTTCTCTCTGAGCAACAGGAAGAAACAAAGGTATTGTATCTGAAAGAATTTTTTAAAGTGAAGTCTGATGTTATTCAGGATTTCTTGTTAGCATACACCGCATTCTAAGTGACAAAGTGACACTAAAAACAACGCCAAACACAGAAAGAGTCCTGGTTTTGAGAGCTTTTGCCTTTTTGTCCTGTCTGTATTTAAAGCAATACAAAAGGGAAGTTCAACAAATTTCAGTTTTCTGCTCCCTAGTGTGGTCATTAGGCCTTGTTTTAAAATGTACTAAGTACTCAGAAAACCTCCTTAACAAATGCTCTAGATGTTGGGTGACATTAGGATTTGACTACTTCAGGAAGTGAGACAAAGAAAAAAATGGAAAATAAGACTGAATTGCACATGAAAAAAATAATTGTCAGTTCTTACAGAAGGACTTAGAAATTTCTTTGCATTGAACACATGCTATATCACATAAGAGTCATGCAATAGAAATCCTGTTTTTTGTTTCACTACTGTATAATAGACATCCAAGTGAAGTCATTCTAGTTTTCATGTAATTTTGATACATAGTGGGCATCTTGCAACTCTGCACTACGTTAAAGCTTTAGCTCTATCAAATGTGAATCTGAAATGCAATTTCCTTATGCTCCTGTTTTAATCTTTATGATACATTTTTCTCTCATTTCAATATTTGGATGGATTAAAAAATTCCAAGACTTTATATTGCTGGGGGTTTTTTTTAAGAACTTTCAGTTCTGACTTCAGTTGATCTCTATTTTTGCATACCTATTTAATTTCTTCCACTTTCTATTTTCACAGATTTTTTTCTGCCATTTTTATTATACACAGTTGTATATATATTTTATTGCAGACTGCCTCCCAGAGTGAGATATGAGAGAGTATACTGTTCCAACTCAGGCACTCTGCAAATGGAGAAGTGGGAATTTCCTTATGGGGTCATGCAGCGATAGTGATAGCCCTAATTTAGACTGGAAAAAGTAGGTATGCACCTGTTTGTATATTTATTTTATTTATACTAGGTGTGTGCCAGGACTCTCATGAGGAGATTTGCTCTGTCTGCTGTTGCTTAATGAGAAAACCCCTACTGAGCCATGGACAAAGGTAGGGGCATAGCTCTGTTCTTTTAGCATACTTCTGCAGGCCAAATAGAGTTGTGGTTTTCTTCTAAAAAACCTTTAATTATTAACTATCCAATGATAGAATTGGATCATCTGTGTATTCATAAGCAAAGTTTAGCCTTTCCAGCTCCAGAAGAAAAAAGAAAGGTATGATCGCTCTGCAGCTTTTTGTAGATTTCACTGTTATGCATCTTCAGTGTTCCATATGGAGTATTCTCCCTCAAAAGGGTCAAGCTGGTTCAGCTGAACTCAGTTAATTGGGACTGTACTTCTAGTCTTTTGTTTTTTTCATAAATAGAATGAGAACTGTCCCTTTAATAAAGGGTTCAAAGATTGATAGCTAAAATACATTAACTAAGCTACAGTATTATGGTAAAGTGGTTAAGTTCTGCTCTGATCTAAAACCTAAGCTTTTTTCCATTTTATTTTTGTTTTAGTTGACTCACATGACACAGTATGAACTCAGAAACTAATGTAAAATTCCAAGCATGATTGCACTGTAATTCATAAAGCAGACCTTTTCATGCCACTCCATCATAATATGTGCTTTTGAAATCTCAAAAATGGATTGACCTACTTTTATGTTCATTTTGCATTGTAAAACAATTTTTCAAACACACCATTAGGCTTTAAGAGCTCTTGAATGCCATCTGATGCTGTATAAATGTCATACTCTTTACACACACTACTTACACAGTTTTGCTCAGTACAGAAATTGTGACATTTGAAGTTAAAGTTGATTCCTCTTCCCTGGTTATGTTGAGTGTTTTGGAGCAAGGAGCCAGCCTAAGTAGTTCACATAGGCATGTAAGTGCTGTCATTATAATTTTTTCCTTATAAAATGAATCTCTCAGATGCATGCATGCTCAAATCACTGTTCAATGATTTCCTTCTCAGTTTCCCATGGCATCTTATGCTGAAAGTACCACAATCCTTTCAGACTTAGTCTGCAAAAACAGAAGTTTCAATAAATCTTCAACTGTGGGCTGTGTCTGTATGTCTGGACAGTTATGTCCATTCCTCCTGTGATGATTTTGAGTTACTGAAGCTTTAGAATACTTAAAGCCTCAGATAAAATAAAGGCTTCACAGAAGTAAATGCACAAATCAATGCAAAACCTTATAGAATGGATGCGTTGCAACACATTGCAAAGATGTACAAGCTTTTAGAGGTCTGACATGCATTCAGGATTAGTAGAACTTCCTGTGCTGACCTTAATCAAATATTGTAACACAAAAGAATTTTTTAATCTTGAATATATTGTTATGAGCTTTTCTCCAATAATGAGATGTATTATTCTCAATTACTTAAATTGCCAAAACACACAATATTTTGTCTAAGTCCATTGCTTCTGGTTTTTACAGCTTTTCCTAGGTTGCAGGGCATAGACTGAAACATGTGTGTAAGTGAACATCAGGAAACACTTTACACTCTGAATGAGACGGAGTGCTGGAACAGGTAGCAGAGGTTGTATAATCTGCATATTTGGAGATACTTAAAAGCCATCTGGATGTGATTATGGCAACTGCCTCTAGGTGACCCTGATCTAACCTCAGCTTTGAGACTGGATTTGACCAGATGACTTGTAAAGCTCTATTCCAATCTAAACCGCAGTTCTGTTCAATGAATGTCTCAATTGTCATTTAAACTCTCAGATACCAGAGGAAGGTTTAAAAACTTCAAAATACCACTTTTCTGATTTATCATGAAAGAAAAAATTATTTTTATATGAAAAAGATAATTACAGAGACCTCCAACATGCCCAGGATTCTACTGATTTAACAGTGGCAGAATCTGAAGCCCACAGTGCCATCTTTTTCAGAGACCAATTTACCTTTTTCACCTTACCACTATGATATGGTGAATTTCTCAGTTCCAAAGTCAGCTCTAGCAACCTCGATTCTGAAGAAATATGTGTGTTTTCTAAACATTTTTTTTTTGAGTGAAGGTCAGGAAATGTGCAGAGTTAAAATTCCATATCCTGGAAGAGAATTAGAGAAGGAAAATTTCTGAGAGAATATGAAATTCCTTTTTATTTGCTACCGATTCAAATTCCCATAGTCCCCAGAAGGTATTGCTACTGATTCCAGTAGCAGCAATCTTCATGCTGGCTGCTTAGATGAACCTCTAAAAATAAGTTTAGGTTAATGTGTAGGTTCAGGAAATGTAAAATAAATAATACTCTGTTTTATAAAGTAAAACTAAAAGATGTTCTTTTAACCACAACAAAACCAGTGATAGTGGCAAACTGACCTCCTTGTCCCCCAGGATGCTGTGTGGATAATTCTACTAATAAAGTTTATCACCAAAAGGGTTGGAGGATTTGAAAACAAAGGCAATTAGCCCAAGTCTTAAGCATACAGATACATTATTATATGGTTAAGCTGATTTCTTAACTTCGTAACACACACATCCATACAGGGAAAGCAAAGTTGGCACGTTAAGGATTAAGGCTTACACTTTCCTTCAAGCAGGAGCAAGTCCTGCAGCATGGGGTCAACACACATTGATCTGTGGGTGTCCTTGGAGATGATGTTGCCCCAAATGGAAGGAAATATAGCACATCTTCCCAGTAGCCCACAGTCCTGGTACGTGGGGCCTCTATGTGCCAAGACAGCGGGACAAGGGTGCAAAGGGTGCAAAAAATCTTGCACTCCTGCCTTGCATGTACGGATCTCCTTAATTGTGTGGGTGGCTATCCCATCAGGGTGTCTTTTTTCTCTGGTCTGCCTTGAAGTCCTGCTGCAAACTATTCTTGTTTGTCAGGCCCACACCTCCCTCTTATCAGCTTTCCAGCAGCCCATAGACTTACTCCCAATAAACATTAGGGCCAACAAACTGGTAAAGGAGTCAAAAGAATCCAAACAAGAAGAACTGCCTGGCATTCAGAGATCATCTAATAACTTTCCACTCCCTTTACTAAGTTCTTGCATACTATGGCAAAAAAGCACAACGAAGTAGGGAATGTAAGTAAAGCTCATATAATGCCTCAAGAATTCCTCCCAGAAGAACTTGTGGACCTGTAAGAAATCAGAGATAAAGGACAGATCTTACATCTAAATTTGGAAAATCCATTTTAGTAGAAAACCATCCTGGGATATTTTACTCCTAAGCTGTTTGCTAAGTTGTTTGCATATGGTGTCACAAGTGAGAACTGAGACAAACATGCTTCATCAATAAAAGATTACGTTTTCATGTAATTGTCTTTAGGTATAACATCAAGGTAAACAAATAAACTGAAACAAATGCCTTTCAGAAAAGCTGTCTGTATTTTTCAAGCCTGAACTGTGTATTTTAAATGTCTGTTTCAAAGGACATCTTCTATACCATTACTATTTAAAAACAGTTTATCATTAGTTTCAAAGAGAATTTAAGCTTAATGACTGTTGACAAGATATGGTTCTGGATCAAGGGAATTTTAGAAAACCTTTTATAAGTCAAAATTTATACTTTTTATCTGATGATCTATGATCAAAAAGATGCATGCTGTCTGTTACAGCCTTGGCAACAAGTTTCCCTCTCAACTAAAAGTCCAATTGATTGTGCTGCCAGTTCTCAGCTTTAATTTGAGGACCCTGTGCTTTTCTGTTCTGTGAGCTGGTTTCAAGCTGTCTTCAACCCCTTTGTAGAGATTTCAGCTTTGATTAAAGTTCATCTCTTTAGGCAGTAACTAAGAAAAACACAGGCCATGTAAAGGTTTCATAATTGCTTGTCATTTTAGACATTATCAGATGTTTGCAGATCTAGACAAATTAATAAAAAAATACCTCGGTGTTCTTCCTTGCTTTGAACTCCTTAGGCATCTTTGTATGCACTGAGCTCCATAGCAAAAACCCTAATGCAATCCAGAAGTCTGTTTGCTCTCCAGTGAACTCTCCTAAAAGTCTTGGGTGTCTGTCTGTTCTGCCCTCCTTTCTAAGCTTCTAACATGCCTATAGAGAAACCTCCCCTTTATTATTTTCAGCTGTTTAATTCAAAGACTCCCTGATTGGCTGTGTCATGTAATCAGAGTCTCACACTGTGAAACAGCTCAGTTACCTTCTTTACAGACTTGAAAAAACAGACTGCAATTATTTACCTTAGGAAGCTCCAGTTGACTGAAAGATTATAAAAAAATAGTGATTCTCCCACTGTTAATTGTGCCCAGGATATCAGAATTGCTCTTTAGGGATCTAATTTTCAATATAGGGACTAGACAATTCTTATCAGTTTATTGTATCCAAGTGAAAAAATAGGCTACTTAAATGCATTGGTTTGTTAAACTAAAAACCTCATTATAGGCAAGAAAAGCATGCTAGTTTAATTTTAGTTGATCAAAGTTGATCAAAGAATTAATGTTAGTCCTGTAACAATGATAGCATTGCTTACAGTTTACTACATATGCAGTTAAAATGACATTTAAAAATTTCTCATATTTGTCCTTCTGTCTGGTGTTATGGTCAGACTCATAAAGTTGGTGACTTTGGCCATACAAATTGGTTGTGGTATACATACATCAGTCACCTAGGACCTTCACCTGCAGCAGAGTGAGGTTGAATTTTATGGCATCTTCCTTGTTACTCAAGGACCATTGGGGCCATTTCCATGTGTTCTACATGAAAATGAAAACACAGTTCATATCTTGCTCTTTCTTCGCTGGTCTTCGGTGTCTTTTTTAATTTATGTGTTATGCTTTTTATATGCTTTTGGGGTTTTTGCTGCTTCTAAAACTAGTTTTATTCAGTCGCCAAGATTGACCATTGGTGCATTACTAACAACCATGGGACCCCAGAGTCACCTGTTATGTTTTCGAGCCTCTGCTATCACCACATGCCTTTACTCCCTGATGCAGTATTTTATTCTAGAGTCATAGACCATTCACCCTACATAAACTAACTACTTGTTGTTACTATCTACTAGTCAGAAAACAATATATATAGCATTAGGGGGTTCCTGAGTTTTTTATACCAAGCTAAGCAAAAGCTAGACCTAAGTGGCTAAAAAGTACCTAGTCTTTTAAATTATTATTTAAAATTATTAAATGTTGCCCAGATAGGCCAAGACAGCTCTTGGTCTCCAGGTGTAATGGCTGCTGCTGAAGCTACCCTACATTACTTAAACTGATTCCTCTTGGAACATGTATTTTTTTCTCTCCTCTTCTGTAGAGATTAATTTCAGAACTAAGTTACACACAGCAAAAACAGACACCCTTTTGTTTTCATTCTACTTTTGTACTTTCTCCTTACTGACTAGTAAGTGATAGTAGATAAGTGGTCCCCAATGAATTCACTATAGCATTATTTTTTTATACATGCAAATATCCGTTTGTTCAAAATAAAAGCCCTAGCCTAGTAAATGTATTTCAGAGGCCTATTAAGTGGTTTCATAGTTTGATTTATTGAATTAAATACTCAATTTACTTTAGCTTGGGTGTGTAGCTTGGTCAAGCTTTCAAGTCCCTGTCCAGGTACAAGGTTTGTCATAGTGGGCTGATGATTGGACTCAGTGATCTGAAAAGTCCCTTCCAACCTTATATACTTATATTTACTGCAATATCTTTTTTAAATAAAAATATACACTGCATTCAGGATCTGGGTACATCATGCATTTATAGAGTGGCACTTTATTATTCTCTGCCTCATTTTCAGTGCTTTTCCTGAATGTTCTTAGCTGTTTATTTGTGTTTTAACCACTGCCTAGCACCCACCTCTAAGGAATATATTTTCTCTTTCATTCTTTACTAATATCTCCAACCCTCTAACCATTTTCATGCCTCTTTATTTTAAAAAGGTTTAATCAGCTGCAGTTGTGCTTTTAATAAGCAGCCCTTGGAATATTTATGGCCAAGAGGCTTTTAATCTCTTTACTGAAAGTCAGTGGTTAATTCAGACAGTGTTATTGTCATTGGTCAGATTTATTTTTGTATGCATTTTTTTCTATTTAGTGATGTTGAGTATACTTGAAGCACTATTTGGAGTAAAAGCAAAAAATGAAAAAAAAGAGTATGATTAATTTTTTCTTAGTGAAACAGTCCACATTGTAATCTGCTTGTACACGTCTCCTTGTTCTACTCTTTTTGACATTAATCTGCCTGGTATGAAGGTCAGCCTGCCTTGGTTATCATTCTTTGATCCCTCCTAGGAGATTCTTATCCAATTGTGTCAGATTTGCTACCTCTTGGTAAGGAGGCTGACTTAAATGATAAGCCCTACACTGCAACAATTTCACATCTGAGTTCTTTTAGAGCTCCTGAATGAATACCATCTGTTCCTGGCAGTTTGTCACTAATCAACTTGCTCTAAATCCTTGCCTATCGACAAACCATATGGAGACAATTCCTAAGTCTCCACTTCTGTAATGAGTGACCATGTTATGGAAACTTCAGATCCAGGCCTTATGATGCTTTCTTTTACATTCACTTAAGGTGATCCTTTTATATTGTGATTGGCAGCTAGTTTCACTGGGCATATCTATACTGGCAAGTTGCTCAGGCAAATCTATAGAGGGAAACAACTGTACGAGTAGCTCTTGTGACGTAGCTGAGGACTTGCTCCTCCACTGCTCATATTTCACAATACATTTTGTATTAGTCTTTAGTAAGTATATATATGCTGCTAAGTATATTAAAAACTAATTTTTAAAAACTAATATAGATACTATATATAATGTATAAAAACTATATATAGAAACTATATATATACTTATAAGTATATAGATGTGTGTATATATGTATATACTATCCTCCTTCTAGTTTAGTCCCATGGACTGAACACCTACCTAGTATATAATAGGTGTACTCCCTTGCAGCTTAGTTTAATTTGAAAGAAATTCAGCCTGGAAATAAGGATGGTGAAACAAGTTCTTGTTCAGAAAGATTTCTCCATAGGGTATGTGCCTGATTGATACAAACAATGAAAATTACTTCTGGGGATAAATTCAGCTGAAGATGAGAGAGTAACACATAAACAGAGGGAAAAGGCAAAGAGGTAAATCTACAAAGAGGATGTTTGGGAAGGAAAGTGTTAGAAGAGTCCTGGTGCAAACATATTCCCTGGATGTCCTTTTCAATGCAGCTGCATCCCTCAGTAACACTTTGGCTCCCTCAGCAATACTTTGGCTGTAGTAATTATATATTTTCTGTCAGGACTCACTCAAGCTCCCAACTTCTTTTTAGTAGGTTTGTTTCTGGTTTTGTTTTTGTGGGGTTTTTTGTTTGTCTGTTTCTCTTCTTCTTGTAATGGTATTGGTGCTGATTGAAGCAGATTTTTATCAGGAACAACTGAATGCTTGCTAGATGTTAAAACTTGGTTATGCAGTTTTTTGGATAACATAAATTAAATGTAAACCCTTATGAAGAACCTACTGCACAAAGGTGGAATACAGCTGAAAGAAACTGCAATTTGTGTGATTGACATTTGATTCCCCTGAAAGCTAACTGTAGGAGATTACTGGGAATTACAAATTAAAGGCCATAATAACAATAGCACAAGAGCCATGTGGAAAAATGCTGCCCAGAAGAACTGGAAAAGTGTACTACAACAGCTTTGCTGGAAGAGTAGAGAGACATGGGGGGAAAGGCAAACTACCAAGATGCAACTATAAGGCCATGAGCAGTACAAAGGCAGTGATGGTACCAGGTTCATTGGGATTGTGGATGACACAGAGAAATTGCACTTTTGACCCAAACTGGAACCCACCAATGCACATCCAACATTTTTGCCTCTAGGCAACATGCTGAACCTGTTTCTAAAAAATAAATTTGCAAGAAAAAATAATTTGAAGCAAGATACTGTCATTGTTTAACTTGATGTAGTTAACACTATTTTTATTTTTCTCACTTAGAAATGTCATGTTTTTTAGACTATCTTAGCTCTTTCAGCTTTTTACTTTTCTAATGGGCATTTTTACTTTCTATTATTTATACTTGATTTTGATTTCTAATATGTATTTGCTTGTATTTTGAGCAGCCATCATTATGTATGCAAATATTTTATCTTTTTACTGTATCCTTTTCATTCCCTTTTACCTCAGCTTGTTTGTCTTCATTTTCCTTTTTAGAAATGTAAAGGTGAATTGCTGTCCCGGGTCATTCTCCTTTGTAGGAAAGTTCAAGTGTACACACTATGTGGCAGCTTATGCTATAGTAGTGGATTGTATTCAAAAGGAGATGCAAAGAACTACAATTTCCATCTCCCATTTGTGAGTCTGTGATAGCTGGTTGTTTCTGCCGCTCTCTGTTTCCTCCCTCCCACCTCCAGCTTTAGGGATCAACTGCCTTGAGTTTAAGCAGCATAACACACAAGCTGTGAAAAATATTGTAGTCCTTTTTACCTAGACACATGGCTAAATTAGATCACTTGGTTTCTGCTGATGCTTTCATGATTTAATTTACTATAAATCACATGAAGTATTTTAAGATCTGTGAGATACAGCTTCCAAATAGAGAATTACTTTATTTGTAGTCACTGGGAATAATGCACTGTGCACTCAGAAAAGCTGTTCAAAAGGAATAATCCTATTAAATTTAAATTGGTTTTCTGTATTTTTTGAAACAGAAACTAACTCCTGGGGACTCAAATAAAAAAGGTCATTTCATACTTGAAAGGCTCCAAAATGTGGTACCATCTCCTTCTGCGCCCATGAAACAATTCAGGATGGTATATATCTGACATTTTTCTTGCTATCATCCTTGAGATTTCTGACATTGGAGGACACAGATATACTGCTTACCAGCTCAAATTACTTACTGTTAGTATTTTGTTATCTATTGAATTGGGAAAGGACAGTGAGAAATAAAACCAGAATCTTAAAACACCTTCCCCCAAACTTCCTACTTCCTCTTTAGCTCAGATTCACTCTTAATGTCTCTGCTTTTCCCCTCAAATACTCAGGGAATGGAGATTATGGCAAATTCATCATGTTGTGTCTGCTGTTACCTCCTCCACAGAAGGAGGACTCTTCACACTCTTCACCTGCTGCAGCATGGAATCCCTCCCACGGGACACAGTTCTCCATGAATTTCTCTAGCTTGAGCCCCCTCTGTAGGCTGCAGTTCTTCATGAACTGCTCCAGCAAGAGCTCTTTCATTGTGGTACAGTCTTTCAGGAGCAGACTTCTGCAGCCTGGGTGGCCCATGGAGTCTCTAGTGCTGTGCACAAACCTACTTCAGTGTGAGCTCCTATCCATAAGTCTGCAGGTCCAGCTACCAGTTCAGTCCAGTACAGGCGTCCTGTGGTATCGCAAGAAGGGGCTGACATTCATGATCAATGTGATCAGCCAGAATCCATTTATTGAGAGCATCAGACAAGCTTATATTCAGCTATGGTTAACCATGCCCACCAGTCACACTCCGATTGGTCACATGTTACATCATCGATGTTGAACCCTCCCCCTGAGGTTTCTCTCTTTTCTCCTTCTGGCACAGTTGACCACGAGTTCCTCGTTCACTAGTTCTCAGCACTCCCCCAGGCCTCCAAGGACATACACGATCGTCAAGGTCGTCAGGTGGCTATGGCTCCAACCTGGTGAGGTCTGCCTCAGGCCTTGATCGATGTTTTTGTCTTGCTCCGAGAACCTGATGGCAGTCCTTAACTCCCTAGCCTGTGCCCATCCCCCAACACTATGGGGTCATAATCTCTTTTGGTCACCCATCTGCTCTGGAGTGGGCTCCTCCATGGGCTGCAGGTGGGTATCTGCTTCATCAGACATTGAACTGTTGGAGCAGGTCTAGAGGAGATCCGTGAGCACCTCCCTTATGAGGACAGGCTGAAGGAGTTGAAGTTGTTCAGCCTGGAGAAGAGAAGGTTTGGGGAGACCCCATAGTAGCTTCTCAATACCTGAAGGGGACCTACAGAAAGGTTGGGTTAGGAATTTTTAACAGGGTACAGGATGGCAGGACTAGAAGTAATGGATGTAAATTGAAGAGGGGAGACTTAGTCTGGAGATGAGAAAGAGGCTCTTTATGGTGAGGGTGGTGCAACACTGGAACAGTTTGCCCAGAGGGGTTGTGGATTTCCCCTCCCTGCAGGTGTTTAAGCCCAGGCTGGATGAGGCATTGAGCAACCTGGTCTAGTGGGAGATGTCCATGCCCATGGCAGGGGAGTTAGAACTACATGAACTTGAAGGTCAATTGCAGTGCTTCCATTCTATGATTCTATGATCATTAACTTCTATGGGCTTCAGGATGATAGCCTACCTTCCTAGGATCTTCACCATAGACTGTAGACTTCCGCTTTGGCACCTGAAGCACCTCCTCTTCCTCCTTCTTTAGTTCTTTCTCTTACACTTTCTCACTCCTTTTTCAAACTATAGTTGCTAAGGTTTTTTCCCCTTCTTAAATATGTTATCATAGAGGTGATTCCACCATCACTAATGGGCTTTGTTTAGGCCAGCAAAGGGTCCTTCTTGGAGGTAGGGAAAGCTTCCAGCATTTTCTCTCAGAAGCCAGTCCTGTAGTCCTGTCCTGTCCCATTCCCCCCCCATCCCCTTTCCTATGAGCTTGCTTCACAAACTGAGTGCAGTTTTATTTTCACCATGGGGGAAATTACACTTCCAGAAGCATACATTTCCAAAATGTACACCAATCAAAAAATTCACCACCAAAAACTGGTGCTTTGAATATAGAGCAATATATAACTTTGGTGCTTTGAATATATAGAACAGCCAAAAGCTTCCTCTATTTGGGTGGATCTGTTTTACTTCCTTCCTGTGTTATAGAGCTTTAGTGTCACATATATGCATGTTGATGACTTTCAGTCTCCCTTAACAAGAAATTAAGATTTTTAATCAGATGGCATTGAAAGTTTGCATTAGAAAATGTATTTCATTCGCATAAAACCACACTGCTTGTAGGACTTTGCACTGAACTAAAATTTCTGTACTTTTGCCCCCCAAAGCACCCTTTAACATAGTAACATCCACACAGATGGCACTTGTGCCAAAAAGACATCCTGTAAATAAAATAGGGAATAATATGAACTTGCTGTCCACAAACTTTACCAAAAATGATGCTTCACAATGTTAATGCCAGATCTACTCTTGAAAATTTAGTAGCATGGCATTCTGATTTCACCTTTCCACGTTTTTTCTATGACTGGTTAGCTATTTCATTCTATTTATTGTCGATGGCCTTGACAATTTGAGGGAGAAGGTGCAGTTGCTGGCCTGAAGATAAAATGATGAAAGGTTAAGGCAATAAAGCACATTGCTATATTTCATGGTAGAGAAAATTACTTATCTGTAATTGTTGTTCAGTGAAGAAGAGAAGTGAAACACTTGAGGATCTGTTTCTTAATGATTTTCCTTGTCAGTGACCTGATGTCTCAGTACAGATAAAACAAAATGCTGGGCAGATTTTCTAATAGCTTTTGTCTCCCTGCTTAACCCAGGTGACATTTGCAAGTCTGCTTTGTGGAAAGAGTCTTGAGGGTTTGATGAAAGCAGCAATAATCCAGTGATTAAGGAGAGAGAAATGTATGATTAGTGTGCAGCTTTGTTATTAATTAATTAATTAATTTCTTTAACAGTTAGGGCTTAGTTTCTTTCTTTTGGAGTTTTTTTTGTTTATTTGTTAGGGTTTCGTTTGTTTGGTTTTGTATTTTTCCCCCCTTTACATGCATTTCCTTGCCTGACTCTCTTGTGGACTGGGGTATAGGAACCAAAATTCTCTGTTCACTGCAATTCAAATCAGTTTTTTGTACTGAATACAATTTTTGTCTTAAAATTAGCTGCCTGATGCAGTATGGCATGTTGTCCAATGCTAATATAGGAAGTTCAAAGTAAATACTCTCTGCAAATGGTTTTTACACACTACTGCAGATATTAATTTTCTAATAATTTCTTAATCACGGTGGTTAACATAGAAGAGAGTAATTGTTATTGGTTATTTTAACAAAATTTTAACAAAATTACATCCCTACTTATTACTGCATTACCTTAGTTACGTTATTATTACAGAATAACCTTTACTTAATTACTAACCAAATGTAATAATAGCAAATGATTTGAGCATTCTAAATCAGTGAAAATATCTTACTTACTTTTATGAGCAACAAAATGTCATCATAGCCAAGTAAGAGGATATCTCACATGTATCAATGTACACATAATGTAGGTCATACAAATTCCTTAAGCAAGAAGATTTCCCATGTTCCGGCAAAATTAAATGAGCACAGCAGGGTTGACCTGAAAAGAAAGTCTTACTCTCTTGCTGGCTGTTAAATCTACACTTTATTTCATGCTACATTGATAGTTAGAGCAACGTAAATTACTTAGAATATACTTCATATGAGTTTAGTGTGTAGCTTTGTCTGAGTATTTATTGAAGATGGGTAATGGACTGAAAATATTCCCTGTAGTTCCAGAGATGCATAAAGTTTGGAGGTGTTTAACATCTGGAGCTTTTATATGGAATTTATCTCTAATTTTTGCATGTTCCTATTTTTCATCTAAAACAAATCCCAATTTCAGTTAGGTTTTGTTATGAGTAATGTTAACAGTTTCTATAAATTTTGCCTGTAGAAAAGGGAAATAGCTTATTTTATGCTACATCATATAATTTCAATTTATCCAATTGTGGCTACATCTCCTAAGAATAGAACAGAATATAGTCAGGCAGCTGCTGAACTGGGATTAGATCGATACACAGTTTCCATGAATACACAAAAAGTGTTTGTTCCAAAAAGTCTAAAAATGTTAAACAGGAAGTAGATAAGAAAAACTTGTCCTGACTGTGGGATTAAAGGAAAAGTTTAGAGAAAGCTAGGAAACTAGTTATCAAAATATCTATATATAAAGAAAGGCTGCAAAAGCAGCAGCTTCACAAACTGCACACTTGCTGCTGATTGTGCTTGCTTTACAATGCTCAGTCCCAGGGAACAGGAGGAAGTGGGTTCAAGAGAGCAATAGTAACAATCTCAGCAAAACCACAGAGATTCAGGCGACCAAATTTCTTATACTGTGTAATAGAAATAATAAAAAAGATGTTTAAGCAGAAGCTAGCTCAGAAGTAAGGAAGTTTCTAAAGTATAAATGCAACTGCTTTTTATTGGTGATAGAAGTAAAGAAGCAGTACATGTCATTTTATGTGAACTACAAGCTCTAGATCTGTAGTATGAGGGAAAAAGTTTACTGTCAAATGTATTTTGAGACTCTGATCCCAGTCCCAGTGCTTACTGAGTACTCAGCAAGTCAGGAAAATGAAAGCCAATATGACTGAAATGTGCATGCACAGCTTGGCAAAACATCTCTACAGTGAGAGTTCTAGTGCATCATCTTTGCCTCACTTGCATGGTTTTTCTTGGCGTTGTCAGGATATGAGAGATATTTTGTGTGTACTTGCATAAACCTCAATGGGGCCATTCAGTTCTGAACTGGTTAAAACCAGTTCTGCCAGCAATTTGTAAATATGAAGCATGTAAGTGGCTTGGTGTATCTCCCACCAAAGTCAGTGAGATTGGCAGGTTTTCATGAAGAAAGAAGAATCTCTTAGTTTCTGTTAAGAGAGGTATGTAAAAAAAAAGCAACATTTTCAATCAGTAATAATTGCTGTGAAGCTCTTAAACAGTCTTTTGTGCAGCTGTCTAATTGATAGTCTGAATACAGAACGATTGACATTCATTAAACTTGCAGAGTTACTACGCAAAAGGAGGCAATGCCTTGAGATAGCAATATGTAATATCCTTCAATGATGCTGTGTTGTATGTTATCATCAAAAGCGTTATATGTAGCTTGCTTGAAAACAAGGTCTTCTCTAAAAAGAAAACATAAGACATCCTTGTAGGCAATGGTAACTTTTCTGATGTTTTATTGCCATAATTAACATGGGCAAAAATATCATAGCATCATAGAGTGTGTTGAGTGGGAAGAGACCTTCAAAGGTCATGTAGTCCAACCTTCTACAGTGAGCAGGGACATCCTGCACTAAATCAGGTTGCACTCAGCAAGCCTCGCCTAGGATGTCTCCAAGGATGGGCCCTCCACCACCTCTCTGGGAAACCTGCACTGCTGTCTCACCACCCTCATGGGGAAGAGCTCCTTCCTAATGTCTAACCTAACCCTGCCCTTCTCCACTTTAAAACCAGTGGCCCACATCCTATAGCTTCATGCCCTTGCAAACAGCTTCCTTGTAGGTCACTTCAGGTACTGGGAGACAGCTAGGCCTCTCTGCATCCTTCTCATATCCAGGCTGAGCAGCCTCAACTCTCTCAGCCTGTCCTTGAGGGTCTCCAGCCTTTGGATCCTCCCCATGGCCTCCTCTGGACGAGGTCAAACAGAACCAAGACCTTTCATTTTTGCCTCCAGTTTACTTCTTAATAGGTTCCATGTACTCCCCTTCCCTCCCCTCCCCTCCC
>VZTY01019085.1:17373-44970 GCA_013400935.1 Turnix velox
TACTCTGAGGTCCCCCCTGAGCCTTCTCTTCTCCAGGCTGAACAACCCCAACTCCTTCAGCCTGTCTTCATAATGGAGATGCTCTAGCCCTCTCATCCTCTCTGTGGCCTCCTCTGGACCTGCTCCAACAGCTCAATGTCCTTCTTATATTGAGGACTTTCTTTTGTGTCCAGAACTGGACACAGTAACTCCAGGTGGGGCCTCACCAGAGCTGAGCAGAGCTGATGGGGAGCCCTGAGGAGGACATGTCTGAGGGAGGGCACTGAAGAGAAAGGGCTGAGGGGGAGCCTTGAGGAAAGGCAGTGGAAGGAGGTAGCTCTGAGGACAGATGGCTGTGACCCCACCAGCCTGATGGCTAGAAAAGACCAAAGGCCTGAGGGACACAGTTTAAGAAGAGTTTCAAGTTCCTTCTTCCTGTTGTTGTTTGTTTGTCTTTGATTATTCTTCCCTAATGAACTGTTACACAGGAAACATAGAATCATAAAACTGGAAGTGACTTTTAAAGGCCATCTAGTCCAACACTCCTGCAGAGAGCTGGGACACCCTGCACTAGATCAAGTTGCTCAGAGCTCCATCAAGCCTGGCCTTGAATGTCACCAGGGATGAGGACTCCACCACATCTCCACCTAGTGTCCCTGCAGATCCTCCAAACTATTTGAAGAGAGGGCTTGCTCCCCTTCTTCCTCATCTAGTACAAGATGTCTTTGCTCACTGCTGGGGACTAGAGCTACAAAAATGAGTTAACATATACTCCAACAGAGATTCTGGAAAGTATTTTTTTTTAAATCTCAACCAACACCTCGTAGTGTCCATGTACAATGTAAGAGAAATTGCATTAGTGGCATGTGTTAACATATACTCCAACAGAAACTCAGGAAAGTATTTTTTTTTAAATCTCAACCAACACCTCGTAGTGTCCATGTACAATGTAAGAGAAATTGCATTAGTGGCATGTCTTGAAAAATATAGAAAAGGAAATATTTATTGATTTTTCAAGAGCAGGAAATTAGCAAGGCTGAATTATTAAATCACATTTCTGACATTTAAATGGGGTAAGAGCCAGAAAATAACATGAGTACAGAAAGGAATGTTAGCCTTTTTTTTTTTTTTTAACTTATTCTTCCATTCAATGAAATATATCCAATTGAAAAGTATTTAAATATCCATGTCTAATGTAGTAAATTATCAGAAGGGGTTATCATCTTACAAATGGAAAAAATCAGCTTAGAACAAAGAAAATTGCTCAGGTGTGGTTTTCTACTCGCAGCAAAATCTGGTTCTTAAAGCCCATAAAATATTGGGCTGGAAAAACCTCCCATTTACATTTGTGAGTGTTTAATTCTCAGGGCCATTAACTGTCAGAAAATAGCATTGAATTAGATATGAATTCTATCTGTGCTTCTCCTAAGAACTAATGATAGGCAACAGTGGAACAGCTTTAATGTCTAGCAAGCAAATGCAGCTTCATTTAAATAGAATTGCTTTTGGCTTTTGCCAGGATTACACTGATTTTTGGAGAGTTGCATTCTTATTATTTGGGGGTTATTTCCTCCCATGTTCCCTCCAGTTGCTTTACTCACCACAGAAATAGTTAGCCCTGTCACTTCAGATAATTAAGGGTGCACAAAGAAAATCAGTAAGGATTATCCTTTGCTGATTATTCATAATTGCTTGGATAATGCAATAGTTGTGCTAATGGAGAAATCCATCTTTGGTGTAATTACAAAAGTAGATTGGAATTGCATTGTAAAAAATTGATCTACTCTGTTTCTGTCTTCTGTGATAGAACTCAATAGAGAGAAAATAACAGGCTCTTGATACTTGTGAAAATTGTTATCTAAATCCTTCAATTTTTATTACTTCTCATTTTCTCAGACAATGCTGAAATTGGCTTATTTTAATTTGGACAATTGATTGTCAAGATCCAAGAACTGTTTTCCCTGTACACACACCAGCCCGTGAGAGGGGTAATACTGAAATTACTGGCACGTTAGGCTGGTATTACTAAAGTTTTCCTGAAAAAGTCATAGAAGAGGAGTGAAGCAACTGAATTATGAGAATCAGAGATCTGTATCCCCCAAAATACAGTCTCTGGAGGACAGAAAATACATCTACTTTATGCACATATATGAAAACAGAGGAAATGTTTGATTTTTGTGGGTGTTGTATGCTGAGGTGGTGACACTGATCCGTCCATTATAATGTGATATCTACTTTTTTTAACTTGTGAACAATGCCTGTGAGGGTGGTGAGACAGTGGAACAGGTTGCCCAGAGAGGTTGTGGATGCCCCCTCAATCCCTGGAGGTGTTTAAAGCCAGGCTGGTTGAGGCATTGAGTCAACCTGATGTAGTGGGAGGTGTCCTAGCCCATGGCAGGGGAGCTGGAACTCGATGATCTTTAAGGTCTTTTCCAACCCAAACCATTCTATGATTCTTTGTGTAACAATGTGACACAGATTCGGGCACTTGCTGGGCTGAAAAGGGAAGTTCCTGCTCTTTCACCTGCTTTGCTTCTTGCCATATGATCCAATTCTGCACCCACCTGATTTCTCTGTCTAAAATGAGAGAGAAATAACCCATAAAAAGGATAAATATATTTCCCCCGATTTAGTAAATCTAATCATTTTACCATGTGAGAGGAAAAGTTCCAGAGCTTAAGGTGGGCGAGTCAGGACCTTGTGGCAAGGATCAGAGTGACAAGAAGTGGCTTTTTTCTTTTGTAGCAACAAGCTGTTAGAGCCACTCAACTGTAGGTGTAACATTACCCTCCTTGCAGCTGATGGAGCTTGCCTCATCATCAGTTTTGAGCCATGCAAGTAACAGGAGAGCACAAGAGCAAATACCCTAATGAAATAATCTACTCTTATTATAAATCATCCTTGCCAGTTGCTCAACGAAGTTCTTTCTAGATCTTGGTTGTCAAAGGAAATGCTGTTCTTTACCCATCTTTCTCTTCACTGTTTGAGCTGTCACCATCACCCTAGCACAGGGAATTGGATTAAACAACACAGT
This sequence comes from Turnix velox, assembly GCA_013400935.1. Classification (NCBI taxonomy): domain Eukaryota; kingdom Metazoa; phylum Chordata; class Aves; order Charadriiformes; family Turnicidae; genus Turnix; species Turnix velox. The sequence goes on from VZTY01019085.1 coordinate 20,387, forward strand.
TTACACCTGGCACGACCCATCTATTCCCTTGCTCACTTTTTCATAAAGGGACCATTGTGCATTCTACTAGAGCTCAAGGTTTTGCCAGCATTTCAGGGATTGAGAGGGATTGAGAGCATCAACTTTGACATTATGTTTGGAGAAGTTTAGTCATCTGGGTGTCCCAGAGAGAGATCTGAACTGGCAGGTTTCCAGCAGCAGAGTTTAAATTCACAAAATTACAGAATGTCAGGGATTGGCAGGGACCTCGAAAGATCCACCTTCCTTGGCAGTGTTTACATGCTTGGTGTCTGATTTGTCTCTTTTTTTAAAAGGTTTTTCATTAGTCTGTGCATCAGAACAGCTAAACTGTAAGAACTGTGAAGCTATAAATGAAGGATGGAATATGTATGAGGAAACTTGCACATCCCTCAATACATTGTAAAAGAAACATCTATTTGAACAAGTTCATTTACTGATTTCTTACAGCCTCCTGTACAGATAGAACCATAGAATCATAGAATAGTTTGGGTTGGAAGGGACCTTAAAGATCCTCGAGTTCCAACCCCCCTGCCATAAGCAGGGACACCCTCTTTTTCTAGACAAACTTTGCTTTTTTATGGTGCTTTACACAGGTAAATATAGAAACTTCATACTGTGCAGACTGATCACCCTTTCTTCTTCAACAAAGATAGAAAAAGCCGTGACTGGGGCCAGGGAGCTATCAACTATACATTTCAGATTTGTCTAAATTCTCCTGGATCTTGGCTCTCCACAATGCCACAACTTTTCTGACAGACATTTTAGAACCTATAAGAATGACTTTTCTGCTCTGGAGAATTTAGCCATTCTTTCCATTGTTTGTTTGGGTTAAGACTACACTCCTGAACTATGATCTGTCATTATCAAATCCTAAACTTCTAGCTGTCATGATGCCTGTAAGGCAGGTTGGCTGCTATCTTGAGGGTTTTTCTGTGCTTTTTTTGTTTAATTCCATAGTGCAGCACCTTCTGCTGAGTTTTTTTCAATGCCTAAGCCAAGTTCTTATGTTCTAAAAAAGATTAATTTGATTTTAATTGAGTTACCCCATTAGGGAAAGAACAACCTACCAGTGTTGGCTCAGCTCCTTTACAGCTCACTCTGTGCTCTTACCTCAAGTCAACTCAAGCCCTTAGAGAGCAGCATGAACCTATTAGAAGCAGGCTGGACGGTACACAGAACCACAGAATCACAGAATGTTTTGGGTTGGAAGGGACCTTCAAGATCATCTAGTTCCAATCCCACTGCCATGGGCAGGGACACCTCCCTCTAGACCATGTTGCTCAAATCCCAGAGGTGATATGGGGCTTATGGGGAGGAACTGGCACAAAATATCTCACAGTAGCACCGTGCTTTGTGCTTGAGGACATTGTAACAGGCTTTAACATCCAAAACAAACACTTTGAGTTCTTGTTTGAGATGTGGAACCTGTCTTTTTCTTTCCTCCTCATTCCCATCTTAGCTCATTAGCACGTGTTCAGTGAAAAGCTGTCAGATCTGTTACTCCAGACAATTACATACTCAGCACCATATTCAGTTTGTGCCTTCTTCTCCAGCAGTCCTTCTCCTTGAATTTCTCAGTGCAGAAAGGAGATTCCAGTTAGAACCTGATTTGCTGCAGGCTGACAGGAATTTTCTTAACAGGAAATACCAAAACCTGCCTGAAAATAATTCAAGACCACGATTCCTAATAAATAATTGCCAGTATTAAAGAATAGGGGAAGTTGGGAAACCACTGAGTATTTAGGGAATGTCTCATGAGGGTGATGAGACACTGGAACAAGTTGCCCAGAGAGGTGGTGGAGGCCCCATCTCCAAAGAAATTCAAGGCCAGGCTTGCTGAGGCTCTGAGCAACCTGATCTAGAGCAAGGAGGTTGGACTAGTTGACCTTTGAAGGTCACTTCCAACTCAACATGTTCTATGATTCTCATCCAGAAGGACAACCAAGCCCTGCTGAACGGGGACAAACAAAGCCTGGGATGGAAATTCTGGCCTGAACATATAAAAGAGGATGTGGAAGGAAGGGCAGGGCTCTTGGACTCACTGGGTACCCTCAGAAGAAGGTTCCTGGCCAAGAGTAGGATCATCTGAAGCTCTACTGGCAAACCCCACTTGGCAAAGGTCCTGAGTGCACAGGCAGGTGCTGCAATCCTGTCCTGCACCCCCTGGGTTTCAAACTGCCTGTGTTCAGGGTCAGCTCTGATATAGTGGAGCTACAGCCTTGCACCAGACTTGTGTGGGAACAGCTGCATTCTGTGAAAATGCCTTTTCTGTGCTCTTTTTGCTGAGTTTCCTGAAATTAAGCTGAAATTCTACTCTTTGTGATACATTGTTGTGTGTATATTCCTTCATCTCTTGCTTTGAGGCCAGAAGTATTTTTCCAGTTCTGGTGTTGAGAGTAACAGATATAGCAGGGGGTGTGCCTTTCTTTTTACAACAGTGTTCATAACCTGAGAAAGAAGAATGAGAATAGAGGTGGGGGTATCCCCAGTGCACGCTGCTGAGATAAAAAATTGTCAATCCTGAGAGTGGGATTTTATGTACCACAAAAGCACTAATGTGCAGACCTAGTAATAGAACATTAATATCTCCCCATTCTTTTAAAGTGTCTTTTCATTTTCAAAATAAGGGGAAAACTTCTCTGCTTAGGAGTCCTGGAAAAAGATGAAATTAGCTGTGGTGCAGGTATGGAAATAATAGCAGTTTAAAGGGCTTAGCTAATTCTTAGTCTGAGAAACAGCGTGGTTTATGAGAGACTTAGAAAAACAAATATATTTGTTATTCTAACAGATAAACTGCTCTTTTTACATCTGGGGTAGCTAGAATTTATAAACAGAGAGTCATGTTGCTTTATATTATCTGCTATTTGATCCCATTTAGCATTTAATGTTACAGTAATTTAGATGAGAAGAAGGTAATAGTACAATTTCTGGTGTAAGAACGGTAGAAAAAAGACTAAAAAGAGTTTTGTTTTTGTTCATAAGGGGGACTAAATCGACTAGAGATGTCACAGAACCTCAGACTGGTGTAGGCAAAGTAGCAAATGCTCCCACTGTATTTGTAGAAATGAGGTAAGAATTTTTAAAGATCTTTCCATAGAAGTGCCTTCCTGTTATAAATTACTAATGCACCCTTGACTTGCCTTTTAAACTGTTTTTTCTTCACAATGAGCAGCATTTCTTTTTCACTTGAAAAACTTTGAAGTTAAATTAATAAGCATATCAAAATACCTCTTTATGAATTTGCTTACTGATTTTTTTCCATGTCGAGCGAGGGCAGAAACAGACAGAAAGTGGGCTATTTATTTTGTACTTTTTCCTCTTCAGGTCAAAATGAACTTTTTCCAGTAAAAACAGTGGATGAGATCCTTATGTCATTAATGCTAAAGTTTTCCATTGATTTCAGAGGACCAGGGAGTACCAGTTTTTATGAAGCTGCATAGAATATTTTTTTCTAAAGTGCAGAGTTTATTTACTTGTAGTAAATCACACCCATAACTCTCAGCAGTTGGGAAAACTGTGGATTTCAGTAAACAGCTTAAACTAGCCCAGAAAAAGGAACCAGATTGAATTATGTACTGAATGTTCTGCAGAATCTGGAGGCCAGATCAAGCTACTGTGCTGTTAATAGTAAACAAATAGGGCATTATTCCTCAAGACTTACTATTTTTTACTGGCATTTTGTTCCTTTCTCAAGATTTTCAAATCAAATATTGGCAAATGCTGAGGCCACACCTGAAGTATTTTGTTCAGTTTCGGGTCCCTCCTTATGAAAAAGACACTGAGGTGCTGGAGTGGGTCCAGAGAAGGGCAGCAAAGCTGATAGGAGTTTTGGAGAACTAGACTTATGAGGAACAACTGAGGGAGATTGGGGTGCTCAGCCTGGAGAAAAGGAGACTCAGAGAGGATCTTCTCACCCTCTGCAACTATCTGAGAGTGTGTGAGATATGGAGGTCAGTCTCTTCTCCCAAATAACAGGTGACAGGACAAGGGCAAATGGCCTCAAGTTGGGCCAGGGGGGATTTAGATTTGATATAATAGTATATTTATTAAGAATCATATGTTTATTGTACATTTGTATCGAGGTTTTGTCAGTGTTTTCAGGATGGTGTATCCACAGGCTTTTTAATTTATGTAACAGAAGGAGTTCTGCTCACGTTGTCCTAACTTGTTGCCAAGTGATGATGAACTAGGAATATTTAGGGGATTATTAGTATGATGATCAACTCAGTCTCAGCTGTGGAAGAGGAGAAATCTAGAGGGAAAAAGAAGAATGATGTGTGCACTGGAAGGAATCTTCTTTAGTTCTGCATTAAGCAGTTAAAACCATCAGTGAGAAGGGGAGCATGTGCTTTACATTAGCACATACTTAAGTTAACAATGTGCTTAATGCTGCCCTGAATAGAGATGTTACATTGAATTGCTGCTATAAAGAAGGAAGGAAACCTTGGCATTTGCACTGCAAAATTAAATCTGAGCTTTTAAGTTCTGCAGGCCTAGTGAATAAATAAAGATATACATGGCAATGTTAACTGTGTCATGCCAAAGATCCATTTAGCCAATATCCTAGTGATGATGGGTAACAGCAGATGCTTAGGAGAAATGTGTAGGAGTGGAGCAGACAGAGCTGCACAACAGACATTCACAGTAAATGTCTGGAAGCCAGCTTGTGCTTTAGAACCTCCCTGAAAGATGACTATTCCCACAACTTCATGTGCAGTAGCTCCTAATGGATCTCAAATCCACCCAAACCTCCTTATTTGCTTGTACAGACCTGGAATCTTCCCCACCATCCATGCTATCTCTTACAAACTCCCTTAATCTCTTCCATCATCCCTAAAATAATATTCTCACCCAGAAAATGCTTCTGGCATCAAAATTCTGTTTGGGAAATTGGTGTGGATGAGAGACCATGCTCCAGAGACAGTGTAAAGGTGAGCTCTCTGTTTCAGAGTATGAAATACTTCTGTCATGTGGATGCAAGCAGGAACGCTTGAGTTGGCTTTGTGGTGGGAAAGGTGTCTTCTTGTGTTTACTCGTAAAGACTTGGAGCTCAGAAATAAATTTTTTCCTGCAATTCTGAGAAACCCTGACAAGAGTGTTTCTTGAGGCAGTGCTTCAGAGAGGAAGAGTGAGTCCTGTACTCCAGTTCTGAAACAGATTTTGGAGCCCCCGGTGGATTCTGTGCCTCTGAGATTTAGCAGTAGGTGAGATACTGGGTTTTGGGTGGCATCTCTAGACTTTGGTATCTTCAAGCCAGACTTCCCCTCTGGGTCTCTGTGGTAGTGCTGTGATACCAAAAGCTTATCAGCCTCCTCATTGCCATTAATGCCAGTCTTCCCTTACAATTAAAGTTCTAACTCAAGTTTTTTCACCTCAGCAAGTGCTTTTGCATGGAACAGCTTCCCAGTCCCAATGATTGAACTCCTCTCTCTCCATCCACTCATGTCCCATAGGTTCACCTCTTCCCCAGAGCAAAGAACAGACAGTCTCTCACGAGCTCTGTGCCTAAACAATGTCTGAAGTGGAGGAATTCTGAAAACAGCTGTAATTCATCATCCTCAGTGTAATTTATTTCTCCTTTGTGTGTTATAACACAGTCCAAAATCAAAGCTGCAAAAAGACTATGATCCTCTACACACATAGATTATGGACAAACAATTACTCAAACTAAATGGCACGATGTCCAAAAGGACAATAAGCAAACAACAATGTTCTTCAACAAAATTGTACGTAAGGAATGCAGTAAGGCTTCAAAAAAATAAATAAGCAGTAAAAAAAAAGGAATGAGTTTGCCAGGTCTAACTAGGATGATGAACACAGTGAAAGTGAGTGATGAGACTGTTTGGTTTAGGAGGCCTCTTTCTGACCTCCTGGCCAAAACTAACTGGAAGCTAAAAATGATCTATGATGTAATGGGGAAAAAAGCATTCACTGACTTAAAGAAGGTCTCACTGCTGTAATACCACACCAAACTTTTTATTGCTTCCTGTAAAATAGGAAGGATTTGTTAAAAAAGGGCCACTGGGATGATAGGGAAAAGGTCCTGGTCCTACTGTATCCATTCCATGGAGAGTGGGTGAGCCTTGCTACCTTCTCCAGTTTGTTTCCTTAACTATTCCTGTTTTGTGTGACAGCTGATCTCTGGCTGCAGGTGAAGCTGAAAGTAGTACTGCCCACCTCTGTGTCCCAAAGGGCTTTCCCCCAATCACAGAAACAAGTCTTTGTGTTTCCACAGCTACAGGCATTTCTTGCTTTCTTTGTCACTAAGTACCCAAAACAGGACTGTATTTATTACTGAAGAACCTGTGCATCTGCTATTCTCTCAGACAGATGCCTTAAACTATTAAATGAGCATAAATCATGGTGCTTCACAAGTATAAAATCATTCAGGGACTGCAGTGAATGGAGATATAAAAAAGTCAAGACATCTTCTCAACTATGAGGTTGGCAAAGAACCAGCAGAGGTTTCCCAGGGAGGTTGTGGAGTCTCAATCCTGGGATAAACATTCTTGAGCAGGGGTATTGGACCAGATTAACTCCAGAACTCAGATTTATTTGATTGTGGGACTTTCTCCATTCCTCATAGATATCCCAAACCTTCTCAAGCTGGCCCTTTGGCCACAGCCTAGCTCCCTTTCTCCCTCTCCTGCCACCAAGAGCTGGCATTCTGGGGCAGACAGAGAAAAACTGATTCAGCAGGGATGTAGGAAGCAACAGTCACCTCTTTTTCAGCTTGGACTTGCACTAGTCTGGTTTTGACTCCAAATTTATCAGGTTTGATGTGGGAACTGCACAGCGTGGAGATGTTTGTGTAACCTTGGGCTCTACCTTGAGCAGGTTGCTGTTACCCCTTTCATTTTTTTTCCAAACAGAGAACTTTTATGATTAGTTTAATGAGTTACAAGCATAGATAAATCTTATTAATCTCCAAGTGGGACACAGCTTCTTATCAGATATTTTTAGTATAAAAAGAATCTTTATTGGAAAAATGCTATTGCTTCCTTAAAGATGCTCCAGGTCCTGGTTCTTCTCTGTTGCCTGAGTAAGTTGCAATGAAAGTATTTGAGCTGGGAAAGGGTGAGCCTCTCAACCTCTGAGTTGTACAAATTAAAGGATACAATTTATTTTACTGCAGTTACTGTTCTAGGGTAATAACTAGTATTACTGTTGCTGGAAGGGTTTTTCTCTACTGAAGGAACAAGATGTCCATGAGAAAGGCTTGGGGAAAGTTCTGAGGGAGGAGAAACCCAGAGGACAGGCTGACGGAGTTGAGGTTGTTCAGCCTGGAGAAGAGGAGGTTCAAGGGGATGCCTCATAGTAGCTAAAGGGGGCTACAGAAAGGCAGGGGTAGGACTTTTTAATAGGATATGTGATGGCAGGGCAAGGAATAATGGATGTAAATTGGAAGGGGATAGATTCAGGCTAGGTATAAGAAAGAAATTCTTTACAGTGAGGGAGGTAAAACACTGGAAGAGGCTGCCCAGAGAAGAGGTTGTGGTGTTAAAGGCCAGGCTGGACAAGGCACTGAGCAGCCTGATGTAGTGGGAGGTGTCCCTGCCTATGGCAGGGGGATTGGAACTTGGTGATCTTTAAGGTCCCTTCCAACTCCAATTATTCTATGATTCTACATCCTGGAAAAAAAGAGAATTTATGTTGGTGCACAACCACGTGGCTGTTGTGATGAGTTGTGGGGACTATAGGAAACAGAAATACATTTATATGAGAACTCTGCACCTTGAAACCTGCTTGTGCTGCTTTTCAACCAGCCAGCCTCCAGAATGGAGGGCAATTGCAGCATCACCATGTGCAAGTCTTGATCTCATGACCTTCACCATGAGGGTGCTGAGACCCTGGAACAGGTTGTCTAGAGAGGTAGTGGAGGCCCCATCCCTGGAGACATTCAGGCTTGGTGAGGTTCTGAGCAACCTGATCTAGTGCGAGATGTCCCTGCTCACTTCAGGGGGATTGGACTAGATGGGCTTTGAAGGTCCCTTCCAACTCTGTGTTTCTATGATTCTATGATCTTTTGGACCTGCTTCACTGCCCGCCCTGCATGGCACCAGTTTGTCCCTGGCAGTAACCCACTATGCTTGTTAGGAATCCATGTCACAAATTTCACTTCTTTTTTGTGTATGTGGTTAGGGGCAATCTCTGGAAGTCCACTCAGGGATGATCTTTGGAAGCATGGGTCAGAGGGGCGAGTAATTGGAGGCCACGAGGCCAAACCACACAGCTGGAAGTGGCAGGTAATGCTGGTATCTTAGGCTTAAAAAAAACCTTATACTTTAAAAAAAAAAAACCAGAAAAGGGCAGCTTCCACTCCCTAAAGCCACACATGGTGTTTCTGTAGATGCACACCATGGCTTAGGTCTAAAATATGTAAAATATATTGTCATTTTATCCAGGTGTCACTTCAAATTGCCTATGCTTAGTCCCCAGAGTACTACTCCCACATCTGTGGGGGAACTCTTATCAGCAGCCAATGGGTCATGACTGCAGCCCATTGCCTCAGCGCGTGAGTGGGATAATAAAGTATTAAAACTCTTCTTCTGCTCCATATTCTTGCAGCAGAGGGGAGATGGACCCTCCTCTTCCTCTGACCTCCCCACCCATTCCCTTCCTTGCACAGCTGGACATCTCACAACACACTTTAATCAGGGGCTCTGGGAAACTCTGTTTGCTTTCACCTTGATTGTGTGCATTAATTGCTGCCTTCCTGGGAGTGGAAATCAAGCTGATTGCTGATTTGCATGAGAGGAGGTGTATTTGCATGAATGTGAGTATTTTGAGTGGGTTTGCATCCTGAGAAACCTGCACAGAAGAGTGAGAGATGGAACAAAAGGCATGTTTTGTAGCTCAGGGGGGCTGTGTTTGATTTGTTCTGCAGCATGTCCAACATGCACAGCCTAAACCATACAGCCTGACAGCAACAAGCTAATGCTCCTCTTTAATTACTCATCCCTTTATTGTGTTTACAAAGAGGTGTAACAAGCTGATCCTTCACACTCTGCTTCGAATAGAGGCAGAGATGGAAAATGAACCTGCTCTCATTCAAGACCAAGCTCAGGACTCTATGGGGTGATGCTGCACCTTCACTTGCAGGCAGCATTTGCCAAATTCATAGAATCCATCAAAAATCCCCTGGTTGTAAGGTGCTTTAAAAGTTACTGCAGTGGTGGAAGGTCTCAGGGGTGCAGGAATCACCCTGTAAAGGTAAAGGTGGGGAGTAGTTTTTCCCATTAATTATTCCTTCATTAATTTTCAGGCCACCAGGAACAATGTACCGAGTGGCTCTGGGGGAGCACAATCTCCTGGAGGAGGATGGCACCGAGTACTATATTGGTGTGAACAGAATCTTCATTCACAATGGCTGGAATCCCTATGACATCTCCAATGGGTAATTGTTCTTAATATCACCAGGTGATTAGCACCCAGTCCTGCTAGTGTTTGTTGTATGTTCAGTCCAGTTCCCAGTGAGACTGGATTTGTGGGAAGTACTGGAAGGTGACACAGTGGAAATTTCCCAAATGACCTCCTCTCTTGGAGGTGTTACACTGTCTTTATCAGAATGACCTGAGTCCTGTTTTTACCCAAGATGAAAGAGAAGAAGATGAGAAGGCCCTCCAGAGGAGGCCACCAAAATGATGAAAGGGCTGGAGCAACTGCATTAAATTGGAAGGGAGGACATTCAGTCTAGACATAAGAAAGAAATTCTTTATGATGAGGGCAGTGAAACACTGGAAGAGGTTGCCCAGAGAGGTTGTGGATACTCCCTTAATCCCTGGAGGTGTTTAAGGCCAGGCTGGAGAAGGCACTGAGCAGCCTGATGTAGTGGGAGGTGTCTCTGCTTATGGCAGTGTGGTTGGAACTCGATGATCTTTAAGGTCCCTTCCAACCCAAACTATTCTATGATTCTATGAAAAGTTATCCTCAGAAGGGGATCCAGGATGCAGAGCTCAGAGACCTGCCAACCCAGCCAGGGTCCACTGAAATTCTTTCTGAAGTTGGGTTCCTCCAAAGGAGTAGGATGCTTGTGGGGGTTGGTGTCCCTTTATCAATCTCTACCACGGCCTCTTCCCTCTTAATTCATCTTATCTTTCTGTCATCTGTGATAACCATAAGGATTAATTCATAATGTTTGCAAGGTGCCTGACGGTCAGCATGCCAGAGTCTGGAGACCTATCTAAGTGATGAAATGTGACTGAGGACAACAGGTGTAGTATATCATAGAATCATAGAATCATAGATTAGTTTGGGTTGGAAGGGACCTTAAAGATCATGATGTTCCAACCCCCCTGCCATAGGCAGGGACACCTCCCACCACATCAGGCTGCTCAGTGCCTTGTCCAGCCTGGCCTTAAACATCTCCAGAGAGGGGGCATCCACAACCTCTCTGGGCAACCTCTTCCAGTGTTTCACCACCCTCACTGTAAAGAATTTCTTTCTTAAGTTGAGTCTAAATCTACCCCCTTCCAATTTACATCCATTGTTTCTAGTCCTCCCATCCAATATCCTATTAAAAAGTCCTACCCCTGCCTTTCTGTAGGACCCCCTCAGGTACTGAGAAGTTACAGTCCTTCTTATGTTGAGGGCTCCAGAACTGGATACAGTAATTCCAGGTGGGGTGTCACCAGTGCCGAGTAGAGAAGCAAAATAGTCTTTTTTTCCCTGTTTCAGCTATGACATTGCCCTGCTGCGCCTCGATTCTCCTGCCTACAACAACGGGTTTGTGGAGCTGGCACTACTCCCATCTGAAGAAGACATTTTGCCCAATGGCTATCCCTGCTATATTACTGGATGGGGGGTAGTTAGTGGTAAGAAAGAGGGAAGGGGGAGTGCTGAGTGTCTCTCCTGGTGTCAGAGGGACCACCACGCAGGGGAGGCTGCCTGAGGCAGGCTATGGGTTTCCTTCCTCAATTGATGGACCAAAATCTTCCCTGTTCTCTGCTAGCAGGTGGTAGCACTGCAGTCACACTGCAGGAGGTGATGCTGCCAGTGGTCGACCAGGAGATTTGCTCCCAGGATGACTGGTGGGGTTCTCAAGTAAAAGCCTCTATGATCTGTGCAGGTGGAGATGGCGTGAGGTCTGGATGCAGTGTAAGACCTGTTATTATCAGAGGATTTTCAAACTCTTCTCAGGCTAGACATAAGAAAGAAATTCTTTACAGTGGGGGTGGTGAAACACTGGAAGAGGTTGCCTGGAGAGGCTGTGGATGCCCCCTCTCTGGAGGTGTTTAAGGCACTGAGCAGCCTGATGTAGTGGGAGGTGTCCCTGCCTATGTCAGGGGGGTTGGAATTCGATGATCTTTAAGGTCCCTTCCAAGCCAAACTATTCTATGATTCTATCTTTCCTTCCTATCTCACTTCAAAGCTCCTTCATCAGCAACCTGGTTTTGCCATTTCCCCACCTGAAGTTGTTGCAAGTTTTGTCTATGTGCAGCTGGCCCAGTTTGGGTGGAAAAGGAAGATGCAGTGAAGTCATCTTGATCCCAGGGGCTCCAACTGGCCCCAGCATTTAGCCAGAGAGGTTTTTTGGGGGAAACCCCATTCCTCTGCCTTTACTCCCTTCACTAGGAGGTGACTCCTAGTGAAAACAACCATGCAGGGGTTTTGAAAATGAACTGACAAATGCATATTTGATTATGTAAATATATGAATACTATATAAAACCATATAGAAGTAGAAGAGATTGTACAATTATAGTGCAATTAGAGTATAATTATGAGTCTCTATTATTTAGTGTATCTTTTGGTGTGGCTTAATTATGGCAGAGCCTTGTTACAAACAGGGTACTGAGCCAAGAAAAAACCCTTTATCTTTTCATGCATTTTAACTCAAGTTGCTTTTTTTCCCCCCACTGCTTTAACTTTCCAGGACCCTTTACATGTACTTGTATGCAAAGAACAAGTGGACCATTGTTTCCCTTCACCTGGTTCCTTGTATCTGGAGAATGCACTGATTTTTTGACCAAGATGCTGTGCAGATGGACTGCGTGAGATGCAGTCTGTCCTGGGCTGCTGTAGTCACTATATTTGAAGTGGTGGTGGAAATTTAGGGTTTCAGCTCTTTCTGGGAGCTCTGTGTGTGAGTGCATGTAGACTAGTGGGTGTTATAATCTGAAAGGTCCTTTCCAACCAAGGGGATTCTATGATTCTATCATCTTTGCTGCATCTAGGGAGGTTCTGTGTGATCTCTGCTCCCATCCTGAAGGGGAGCAACCAGTTCTTTGCAAAGAAAGCAGCACATATTTTTATGAAGATGTTCAGGACAGTGATTAATTGATGTTCTTCAGTCCTATCTAGTCATCCCCTGATGGTTCAGACAACTTGGCTTAATGTGTTCCTCTCTCTCCTCTGCTCCAGGGGGACTCTGGGGGCCCTCTCAACTGCTACAAAGATGACCACTGGCAAGTCCATGGGATTGTCAGTTTTGGGCTTGCTCCATACTGTAGCACCTACCAGAAGCCACCTGTCTTCACACGTGTGTCAGCCTACGTGGACTGGATCTACAGTGTAAGTCCCTTTAGTGCCTGAGAGGTTACCTTGGTGCATCTCCCATGAGGGCAGGGCAGAGCAGAGGAATTGAATCAGTGAGAGCGACACAACACTGGCACAGGCTGCACAGAGAGTGTGTGGAGTCTCCTCTGGAGACATTCAAACCCTGCCTGGGTGTCTTCCTCTGTGACCTGGTCTAGGTGTTCCTGCTCCTGCAGGGGTTTGGACTAGATGATGTCTCAAGGTGCCTTCCAATCCCTGATATTCTGTGATTCTGTGTGATTCTGTGAATCCTTTTATTTATCAAATCATCAGGAGCTGAACTGAGAAATCTGGAGGTGTCTAAAATCTGTCTGATGCTCCTTTTGGTGTAGTCAAGGAAGGAGCTGCTGCCCTGGAGCAGGAATGCTCCTGTGGACCAAAACCCAAATTACAGCCTGGCAGGAGATGGACTCTGAGCCCAAAAAATTACCCTCACCATTCACCCAGACAAAACGTTGCTGCAGGAAACCACTGAAGGGATTAGCTGGCTGGTGAATGGGAAATGCAGCAGACATAAAGCATCTCTACGAGCCCTGCAGTGCCACACTACACACTCTCAGTCTTGCTTTAGGGGATGAGCAATGAGCTCTTTGGCTCCCAGAAATAATGTCTGGCACGAGGAGCAGCAATTTCCCAGGCACTGGGGGGTGGTTTTGTGGAAATGCTGCTATAAATTGTGGGGTCTGCTGGAAGGGAAGGTGAGGAGGGATATTTTAAATTGCTGTAAAGAAGAGGGTAGCCTGTAAACCTTTCTCAATAGGAAGGATTTGTTGTGGCAGTCCCCTGGCCCAGATGGGAATGAGCCCTTCTTGCTAGCACTTTGGTGGGATGGAGACATGGATTACTCCAGCTCTCTGCTGGATTCACCTCTTTCTTTTCCAGACTGCAGAAAATAATGGGGGTTTCTAGAGAAGGATTGGTTGGTACATGAATATGAGAAGAACTGGAATGAAGCATCTCTGCTCATTAACACTCATTTCATCCCTCCTACACATCTTTGAGCTATTAATAGCAAGGCTTGGCTAAGCTAGCATAATAAAATGTGGGTGATTTCCACCAGTGACCTGTTGCTGTGTTTGCTCAACATTAGGAGGAGAAACGGAGAGGGAGGTGCTGAGCTCTTCCCCCTGCAATCCAATGATAGGACAAGAAGAAATGGTCTCAAGCTGAAAGATTGGATATTAGGAAAAAATTTCTTCACCAAAAGGGTTGTCAAATATTGGAACAGGCTGCCCAGGTAGTGGTTGAGTCAGCCTCCCCTGAGGTATTGAAAAGCCATGTTGATGTGACACTTAGGGACATGGTTTAGCAGTGTTTGTCAGTGTTATGTTAGTGGTTGGACTTGATGATCTTAAATATCCATTTCAACCTAAATGATTTTATGATTCTGTGATTTAATGCCATGGGGAAATGACCTAAAGCTGCACTGGGAGAAATTTATATGGGTCATTGTGAAGCATTTATTTACCCAGAGGACACTCAAACACTGTAACAGGCTTCCTAGAGAGGTGGTCAATGTCCCAAGCCTGGCAGTGTTTGAAAAGTGTTTGGACAATGCCCTTAATAACATGCTTTAACTTCTGATCAGCCCTAAATTTGTCAGGCAGTTGGATGAGATGATTGTTGTAGGACACTTCCCTTCCCCTTTTCTCTTCTCTTCTCTTCTCTTCTCTTCTCTTCTCTTCTCTTCTCTTCTCTTCTCTTCTCTTCTCTTCTCTTTTCTTCTCTTTTTTTCTCTTTTCTTCCCTTTCCTCTTTCCTTTTTCTTTTCTTTTTTTCTTATTCACATCAGCCAAAAGAGATTTCTTTCTGCAGAACTGAATTGTCTTTATATTCCGAAACAAACAGCTTCAATGCTTTGCTGCTCATATGGAAGGGATCTGCCACAGGTTTACTGGCAAACTCAAAGGACTGAGAGCACAATCCATTTTGGCTTATTCTTAAATTCACTCTGAGCAGGATGATTGGGGTTTTTTAATTAATTTTCTAAGGCTCAGTGCGTAGAAAAGAACATTTCTGGAGGGTGCTTTTGCTAGTGAGGAAGCAATAAATTCATTGTAAAACAATCCCCTGAGCTGCTGGGCTTGTGGGGCCCACACTCAGCTGGGCTGAGCCAGCCTATCTGCTGCAGATAACATTTCCAAACACAAGCCCTGTTCCTTTTCAGACACACAGCAGGGTCAGTACAGGGAGGAAAGGTAGGAAGAGTGGGAGATTTATGTCCAGAATAAAGCAGGATTTGTCTTTTCATGAGCTACCACATCATCTTCTAGGAACACCTGGGAAGTCTCACATCCTCCCCTCTCCCCTTCTGCTGTGTACAAGATGAGCATCTCCTGAATGGAGGGTTTTTATTTAGCTCCTTTTCCATTTTAAGCCACATAGATATAGAGATAGAAATAGGTAGGAAAATAGATATAGAGAGAGATATAGATGTGAGACAGTGGAACAGGTTGCCCAGAGAGGTGTTGGAGGTCCCATCCCTGGAGACATTCAAATCCAGCTTTGCTGAGGCTCTGAGCAACCTGATCTATTGCAGGATGTCCCTGCTCTCTGCAGGGGGTTGGACTAGGTGGCTTTTGAAGGTCTCTTCTTCCAACTCAACATTCTATGATTCTCTGTCCCTTCTCTCGAGCCTGTACACACCTGCTGCATGGCTTATTTTTGGCAAAATCCTCTTCGTTAAGGGGGTAAAACGCAAGTTTCTTCTCTCACGAAGCCACTAGAGGGCATTGGCAAACCGAAGGAATATCCGACGGGGATATCTCAGACCGAGAGTGTTACGTTCTGTGGGCAGAGGGTGATAACAAGGCAGGCAGCAGCCTTGCCCTCTGTCCTCCGTGGCTTCTGGCAGACACACAGATAAGCCATGAGACACGGGAGCTGCTTGTCGCCACCCTTATCCAGAAGTCCGATTTGCCAGCAGATAAATCCTCCTTTCCTCCTTACCAGAGAGAACAAACGAAAATGAAACCAATGGCACTTTCTCTAAGGAGTAAAGGAGTGGAGTCTCAGCTACTTGCTGCTTTGCTGGGCTGCACTTGGCCCCTTGGCTGCTCCTTGATTTGGCAGTTCTCCTCCTGTGACAAATAAAAAACAAAACAAAACCCAAAACAAAACAAAAAAACAAACAAACCAACTCCAAATATCAGCTTCTCCTGCCTCTTAGTATTACTGAAACAGGCTCAGAGAGGTGGTGGAGGCCACATCCCTGGAGATGTTCAAGGCCAGGCTGGATGAGGCTCTGAGCAACTTGACGTAGCACAGGATGTCCCCTTTGCAGGGACTAGGTGGCCTTTGAAGGTCCCTCCCAATTTTATGGTTCTATGATTTTTTTTCTTGTTCTTTTAAAGACAACAATGTGATTAATGCTGCAAAACCAAGTTCAAATATTTATCTTCTCCTGAAGGAGCCTAGATCTCTTTGACTCAGTGGTGGAATGATGTCCCTTAAAAATTCCTTTAGAAGCCAAGTGTCAGTAGCATGCTGGCCTCTGAGATCTTGGCCTGACTTTATTCAAACACTTCCCTTTAAGATTCAGAAGGAATTAAGAAGACACAGATCAAAGGCTTTGGGAAAATGAGGGTTTTTTTTTTTAAAGGGAGACTCACAAACTCCTTCCAAACATCACTCCAATGCCATTCAGGCTAAATATAAGAAAGAAATTCTTTACAGTGAGGGTGGTGAGACACTGGAAGAGGCTGCCCAGAGAGGTTGTGGATGCCCCCTTAATCCCTGGAGATGTTTAGGGCCAGGCTGGACAAGGTACTGAGCAGCCTGATGTAGTGGGAGGTGTCCCTGCCTATGGCAGGGGGGTTGGAACTCGATGGTCTTTAAGGTCCCTTCCAACCCAAGCTATTCTGTGATTCTATGATTAGAGTACCTGGCGGTTTTGCAGTGCCTGGAGAGGTGTCTCACATGGCATGAGCCATGGGGGGATCTGGGGATGTCACATGGGGTCCCAAACTCTCATCAGCCTCTGTCATTGGCCTGGACTGAGGAGAACTGGGAACCATCAGGGCTATTGCTGTTCCCTGGGCCAAAAGCTCTCCCAGCACCTTGCTGGCAATTTAATGAGTGTGCACATCCCTTGCCACAACCCAAAATGTCACAGCCATCCCCCCTTCATTCCCTGACATGTTAACTCTCTCTGCTTGTACCCACAGCCATGCCACTGTCCCAGGTCCATGGGGCAGCTGTGGGTGTTGTCAGCTTGAAACTTCTCTTCACAGGCTGCTCCAAATCCCAGACTGGATGTTGCTCCTTTAAATCCTTCCTCACCATGAACAAGCCCTGGACCGGTTCCTGCCACAGCCAGGAGGAGAAACATGGGGCTGCACCCGCAAGAGCAGAAAAATCAGGTGCTGGTAACTTACAGCTCTAATTCAGGGTCATTATCACCTCCTCGGTGCCAAGAGGAGCCGTTTCTTTCCGTGTTCTGATGACAGGAACAGCTTGTGCTGCTCAGCCGTGATTTATTGCCTCGGATAAGAGGAAGGCGATAGCCTGGCAATGCAGGGACAGGGTGGTATGTGTTTCTCCTGTGCTTCAGTTGCCTCTCAATTGCTAAGAGCTTTGCTGTAGACACTTGTCCCATGGTGGGGACACCTTGGGATGCCTGTGGATAGTGCAGTTCTTTGCACGGTGAAGAGAAAAGCTGATTTTATCTGATAAATGCAGTCAGGTTTCAGCCCACAGAAGAGAATGCTCAGGGGGGACCTTGTAGTAACTTATCAGTACCTGAGGGGGTCCTACAGAAAGTCAGGGGAAGGACTTTTTAATATGATGTCTGATGGGAGGACCAGAAACAATGGATGTAAATTGGAAGGGGGTAGATTTAGACTCCACATAAGAAAGAAATTCTTTACAGTGAGGGTAGTGAAACAGTGGAAGAGGTTGCCCAGAGAGGCTGTGGATGCCCCTTTAATCCCTGGAGGTGTTTAAGGCCAGGCTGGACAAGACACTGAGTAGCCTGATGTAGTGGGAGGTGTCCCTGCCTATGGCAGGGGGGTTGGAACTCCATGATCTTTAAGGTCCCTTCCAACCCAAAATATTCTGTGATTCTATGATTCATGAAGTGTAAGATGAGGGGCAGTGGTTTTAAACTAGAGCAGGGCAAGGTTAGATGAGACATTAGGAAGAAGTTCTTCACCATGAAGGTGGTGAGACACTGGAGGTGAGAAGCCCCATCCCTGGAGATATTCAAGGGCAGGCTTGATGAAGTTCTGAGCAATCTGAGTGAGTGCAGGAAGTCCCTGCTCACTGCAGGGGGGTTGGTCTAGCTGACTTTTGAATGACCCTTCCAACTCAGAGCATCCTATGATTCTATGATCCCTAATGGCACCAACATATAGATTTGATCCTTGCACCCCCAGCCTGTGTTTCAAGCACCTGTAGCCTGACTTCCCTCACACTGTAAGGTCTCCCCAGAGCCTTCTCCAGGCTGCACAGTCCCAACTCTCTCAGCCTGTCTGAGGACACCCCACCCTGCTGCTGTTCTAACAGCTCTCCTGAGATGCCTTGCCACCTCCATTAGTCCCATCGGGATGTCTTTATACACCTGAGTGTCTCAGCTGGTCCAAACTGTGTTTTGGGAGTTGGGGACCTTGAAAGTCACAGAGAAAAATGATCGGTGATGAGGCTCTCAGTCCCACCACAGCTGAATAGAGACGTTCTCTTTGTGGATGTCTCCTTATCCAAATCCTGCCCTGGGGCTGCTTCTCTTTATCAGAATCACTCCCCAAACCTGGTAGCTGAATTCGTCTCACACCTTCACCCAACAAAACAAAGCTGCTGAGTATTTGGGAGTCTGACTCCAATGGGCTCTATTGCCCCCTGCCAGCCATCCAGCCTTAATTACTGGGAAGCACTTTGGGATGCTTTGACTATGAGAAGCACTTAAGGACCATGAAGTTCTCATCTCTGTTTACTCCATAGTAGTATCCAAGTATTTATTTCCAGGGAACTTGGGTAGATAAGGGTTTCCCAAGCAGGGTGTGTCAGTTGAAGCAGTTTGTGTTGGAGGTAGATCTTTTCAATCTCTTCACCCTGGTGGCAGGGTTCTCCTGCAATTATTTTACCCTGGTGTGTGGCTCTTGTGTTCCCTGGGGAATCAGATCTGAGGCCACCTCAAGTCTTTCATCCTCATTGACTGACCCTAAAGCCTTCACAGCCTCATGGCTTTTGCCAAAATAATTCAGCTGTGGTTTTTTGCAGGTGTTCCAGCTTTGGTGGATTTCACACACCTACCAATGCAATGGAGTCAGAGTGTGCTCAGCCACACTGCTTCCCCAGCCGAAATGAGGTGTTTTCATGGTTGTTTTTTGAGCATTTGCCTTCTAGAGATTATTTCCTCAATTTTAAAATGTATGGGCCAGATATAGAAGAGCAGCCAAATCCCAAAACATACCCCCAGTTCTCCTCCATACCCAACAGGCACATTTAAGCCTTATTTTATTTTTATTAACATGATCCCTCATCGATGTAGGTGGTGGCTCGGGTTCCACAGAGGTGGAAAAGCATTGCTCAAGAGTGATTTGGCCAGCGAGGTGCCAGTAGATGGCAATGCTGCCATTCACTCAGCAGCAGACTGAGATTCCTCAACCAAGCTGGTGGGAATATATGGATTGAGCAGCCTTGAAAAAAAACCTCCTAATGCTTTTTCAAGCTCCTACCTAAGCAGGAGAAAGAACCTGGTTTTTAAGGAGGAAAAATTCCCTCTCAATGGCTTATCCAATTTTTTTTCTTTAGCCATAACCTTGGCAAAACCAGATTTTTTACTGGTTTGTGGAGGGATGATGCTGCAAGCAGAATACTCACATTTATTCTTTACTCTCAGCACCCACCAATCGTTGCTCCAGATGCTGGGGACTCCTCCAGAGATTTGTGACCACAGAGGGGCCCTCCTGTGGTGCAGAAAACCCAGTGCTTTTGATTTTGGTGTGGAAATTGGGTCAATGTGGTGGAGAGGAGGCTTCTTTACAGTGTGCTGAGGATTTCTGTGATGTGGAATGTCTTTACTCCAAAGAATAAGGAGTAACAGATGGACTTTTCTTTCCCACCATCCCACAGCATTTACAGAATGAACTGGAACAGTCCACAGGAATAGGTCGATGGTTACTGGTCCTGTGCTCCCTTTTTTTATAGGAAAGCCAAGCTGATTGCCTGCTCTGAGCTAAAACCTCAGCACCTGCAGGCTTCTCTTCTGCTCTGTGGAAGATGCGTGTGCCTGGAGCAGTGTGAGAGTTCCTGAAGCCACCCAGGATGATGAGGCACCACCACAGTTTGCTCCCACTGCCTTTGCAGAAGTCCGAGAACAACATCTCCCCTCCTGCAGTTTCACCCTTCTCATCTATGCACTGCAAACCTACTTTTTGCTTCTATCAATGAGATAAATGGTGAGAAAAGGTATTTTTTCCCACTGGTCCCACCTTGAGAGAGAACACAAGCTCTTTGCTTGGAGGATCTGGCCCTACAGGAGCAACCCCGGTGCCAGAGAGCCAACACCCCTGTCCTCACCTTGCCCTGGAGCAACTCCCTTGGTTTCTGTCCTCACACTGGAGATAAAGTCTGTCCCTACCCTTCACTTTATAGCTGTTTCTGCCCAGGAAAATCCTTGGGTGTCTCAGCATTGTGGCACCAGGTCTGGAGGAGCCTCAGCTGCGCATGGCAGCCAGTCCCTGTCTCCATCCTGGCTGGCCTCTGGTGGCCCAGATGACTCATCCCTTTCCCGGAGGCTGCTGTGTCACCCCGGAGAGAAATGCTTTCTAGTCTGGTGGCTGCCTGCATGGTTCGACTCCTCCTCGTAGGCACCAAAAATGAAAAGAGGGATGAGTCATTCTGAGCCTCTGGGCGTTCCAGGGGAGGTGTGCAGGCTGTCTGCCTGGAGGGAGAAATAAAGCAAATCATAAAATCATAGGGTGGGAAGGGATCTTCAAAGATCATCTTGTCCAACCCTCCTGTAGTGAGCAGGGACATCCTGCACTAGATGGGGTTGCTCAAAGCCTCAGCAAACCTGGCCTTCGGTGTCTCCTGGGATGGGGTCTCCACCACTTCTCTGGACAACCTGCTCCAGTGCATCACCAACCTCCTGGTGAAGAAATTCTTCCTAACATCTGATCTAAACCTGCCCTGCTCTAGTTTAAAACCACTGGCCCTCATCCTATCTCTAATAAGTTTAATTGAAGAGGGTGCATAGATGGATTTAACTGTGATCAGTGGATTGATTCCCAGGAATGGGAAGGAGTATCACTGCCCACTGTCAAAAATGAATCTCAGCTCAATGTCACTGCTCAGGGCATGTCTGTCATCACCATGCAGTAAATCAGCTGCCCTCAACTCCTCCATAGATAGGGAGAAAATCAGAGAATAGTTTGGGTTGGAAGGGACCTTAAAGAACATCGAGTTCCAACCCCCCTGCCATGGGCAGGGACACCTCCCACTACATCAGGCTGCTCAGTTCCTTGTCCAGCCTGGCCTTAAACACCTCCAGGGATTAAGGGGGCATCCACAGCCTCTCTGGGCATCCTGGGAGCACCCCATTTGCAGCCCTTGGAAGACATAGTCCTAAAAAAGCCAAGTGGTTTGAACATCACCTCCTTCTCCTCCCCCCCATCAGCCAGTGAAGGTCCTTCAGGGCTTCTCTTGCCCTATACATCGAAGCCAACACGAGCTTCTCTGTGCACAAAGAGGAAATTCCAAACTCTGCCATCGGGATGCAGCATCTCACGGTGGTTTTGGCACCATCCCTTTCACCAGGGCAAAGGACAAAGTCACTGCCAGGAGCTGAAAAGCCACCAGCATGGCTAGTGGAGCTGTGTGCAGGAAGTGTGTAGGGGGGGTGTTCTCCTCCCTCTCCCAATCAGAGAATAATTAACTTAAGAGGGAATTATAAACTCCATAAAATAAAACAGAGAACAACAACAAACAAAAAAGAAAACAAAACAGCCCAAAACAAACAAAACCCCTCAATTCAGGGTTCTTCTCAGTATTGCTGCTTTTACAGCAGAAATAATTGGTAACAAATGCAATTAATTGAGCTGCTCTGCTTTGCTCTGGGGGCAGATGGCAACCTTCAGAAAGGGATTCCCCCTGGAGAACCAGACAATGGCAATTCTTGGGCTAATTTCCACTGCTTTCAGGTCAAAGTCAGTGGCTCTGATTTACAGCCCTGCTGCCCGAGGCAAGCCTGGGGGGTAGGTGTGTATTTTCCCATCCAGGTTTCTGGGATTTAATAATCTTTTCCTTTTTCCATCATGGCCTGGCTCCCATCCTCTTTCTTTCCCTTGATCCTATTGGCAGCTTCAAGTGGATTTTTCTTTGTTTTATCCCTGAAGAGCAGGATTGTGGCACCTCCTCCTTGTGGCTGAATCCTTCCAGGTCCCAGAGGTGCCACAGGGAGATGGGAAATGGTTTGTAGCCCACAAGGGAAAGGATTTTCCAGGGATTCTAAAGGCTCTCCTACGATTTCTTATAAATGCTTCTTGTTGGTGGAGATGCTGCCACCAACACTGTCTCTTCCATTGCCTTGTGGAGAGGTGCAGCTGCCACCCATGAGCCCAGTAAACACATCAGTGTCCCAGCCCCATGCACATTTTTTAGGGAAAGCAACACAAAAAAACAACACCTAGTCATAGAGTGACACTAGGGGAGCAGGAGACAACTTAGATAGGACATCTGCCATGTGCTACTGCCAGGCTATTGATAGGGACATCACAACAGCATGAGTTGAGTGGCTGTGGACATTTTGAGAGCCTCAGCTGTTCTCCAGGATATGGGTCTTGGAGGTTGCACCACTTTTATGCCCCCATATTAATTAAGCAATTTGCCATGATGGTCCTTTTTAGTCCCAGCCCTGGGAGAAACTTCTCTCACCAGCCCAGGCTCTCTTCCAGACAAAATTTTGGTTGATTTAGCTTAAAATTTGGAAGGAGGGTCTGACACTTGGAGTGCATCTGCAAGGAGACCCATCCCAGGATAAGCACAGATGGATTTTGGGTCACTCCTTGTGCATCTCCAGCTGTCCCAAGAGCTTCTCCCACATTACCTCCCAGAGCTTTGGCAGTGTTCCTCAATGTGTTTTAGTGTCAAGGTGACATTGAGGCTGTGGTGGACCTGGGGACACCTGGGAGGCTGCCTGGGCTACCGAGCTCCATGCCTGGAGAACTTCACAGGGATGGATAAGCTCATGCTTTCTTCCAGGGAAGATGCCCCCCTTTGCTCCATTAAGTGACCCTACATCTGGTTTCCCATGAAAGGATTGCCTGGTCGTGGTGCTCATCCTTCCAGGATCTTTTCCCCATGTGAAGAATTGGGGATGCTGCCTTTGTGGAGAATGAGAGAATGAAAGTCCCCAAGCTCAGGAGAAAACTCTTGGATGATCAAAGGGCTGGAGCAACTGCCTTATGAAGACAGGCTGAAGGAGTTGGGGTGGTTCAGCCTGGTGAAGAGAAGGCTCAGGGGGGACCTCAGAGTAACTTCTCAGTACCTGAGGGGGTCCTACAGAAAGGCAGGGGAAGCAGTTTTTAATAAGATATGTGATGAAAGGACTAGAAATAATGGATGTAAATTGGAAGAGGAGAGATTCAGGCTAGATATAAGAAAAATTCTTTACAGTGAGGGTGGTGAAACACTGGAAGAGGTTTCCCAGAGAGGCTGTGGATGCCCCCTCTCTGGAGGTGTTCAAGACCAGGCTGGAGAAGGCACTGAGCAGCCTGATGTAGTGGGAGGTGTCCCTGCCTATGGCAGGGGGGTTGGAACTCTATGATCTTTAGGATCCCTTCCAACCCAAACTATTCTATGATTCTATGAAAAGTTATCCTCAGAAATGGATCCAGGATGCAGAGCTCAGAGACCTGCCAACCCAGCCAGGGTCCACTGAAATTCTTTCTGAAGTTGGGTTCCTCCAAAGGAGTAGGATGCTTGTGTTGGTGTCCCTTTATCAATCTCTACCATGGCCTCTTCCCTCTTAATTCATCTTATCTCTCTGTCATCTGTGATAACATAGGGATTAATTCATGATGTTTGCAAGGTGCTTGACTGTCACCATGCCAGAGGCTGGAGACCTATCTAAGTGATGAAATGTGACTGAGGGCATGTGACAAATTCAGGATTTTCAGTAGAGGAGAGGGGAGATTCAGGTTAGACATAAGAAAGAAATTCTTTATGGTGAGGGTGGTGAAACACTGGAAGAGGTTGCCCAGAGAGGCTGTGGATGCCCCCTCTCTGGAGGTGTTTAAGGCCAGGCTGGAGGAGGCACTGAGCAGCCTGATGTAGTGGGAGGTGTCCCTGCCTATGGCAGGGGGGTTGGAACTCCATGATCTTTAAGGTTCCTTCCAACCCAAACTATTCTATGATTCTATGATACAGGACAAGAGCTGGTAGGATGCTCCCTTGTGGTGAAAATCCTGGTAGCCATTAGCTTCAAAAAAGGGGCCAAAATACCAAAAGAAAAAGGGAGAATAAGTAGAGGATAAAGAGGGCAAAGAAGCTGCCATTTCAAACAAAATTCTTTTATTGAAAGTGTAATGGAAATTTCTTCATATTGCTTTGATGAAATGAGAGACAGCAGCTGTAGACAAATATGCTTTTTTTTTTATATATATATATAAACAAATGCAAATGGATAAGGTAAAAATAAAGCAAAATTTTTTTTAACTTGTACCTTTAAGCAACATAATCACAATATATACACAAAGAAAGCTAAAATAAAGCTATGTTGAAACCAAAGCGTTTCAATCAATACATTAGATAATTACAGATTGTGTCAATAAATACCCAGTTCTTAAACTGTTTAACAGGCAACTTTTTACACAGATACCAAGAAGGAAAAAAAAAAAAATCCAAAAAATTATTTATTTACAATTCAGTGCCCCAGGGATGAAAAAAAATTTTAAAAAGTGGAAAAAATATTTTTTTTTGGCACCAACACAAATAAAAAGAATAAATTATAGGAAAAAAAAAATCCACAAAGGCAGGAGTCTATCCCCGTCTTTAATTAAAAAAAAAAGTGTGTGTGTGTATATATATA
>VZTY01019087.1:8157-25886 GCA_013400935.1 Turnix velox
AGTCCAGAGGAGGATGATTAAAGATGATCAAAAGGCTGAAGCAACTGCCTTATGAAGACAGGCTGAAGCAGTTGGGGTTGCTCAGCCTGGAGAGGAGAAGACTCAGAGGGGACCTCATAGTAGCTTATCACTACCTGAAGGGGACCTACAGAAAGGATGGGATAGAACTTTTTAATAGGATATGTGGTGGAAGGACTAGAAATAATTGAAGTAAATTGGAAGAGAGTAGATTCAAGCTAGATATTAGAAAGAAGTTCTTTATGGTAAGGGTAGTGAAACACTGGGACAGGTTGCCCAGAAAGGTTGTGGATGCTCCTTCTCTGGAGTTAAGGCCAGGGGGGTTGGAACTAGAAGAGCTTTAAGGTCCGTTCAAAACCAAACTGTTCTATGATTCTATGCTTCCCTGGCACAACACAGTGACAAAGGGTTTGTCCAAAACTCACACATGCTTCTCTCCCTTCCTGACCCAAACCCCACAACACATACTTTTTCCTTTTCCAGGTAAGCCAAACAATCTTGTCAGCAAGAAGGAAAAATCCAAAAAAGGATACAAGCAATAAGAATATTATGGTACTTCAATACCAGAGTAGCACATCTCTGCCTTCCTGGCTAATCCCAACTCTCAGCTCTCACTTTAGACCTGCCATCTACATCCTTGGCCTGTATCCCAGGGTGGACTTCACTGACCTTTCGAAGACAAGTCGACTGAGGGTCTCTCTGC
Source organism: Turnix velox (assembly GCA_013400935.1). Lineage (NCBI taxonomy): Eukaryota > Metazoa > Chordata > Aves > Charadriiformes > Turnicidae > Turnix > Turnix velox. Next base: position 8,879 of record VZTY01019087.1, read on the forward strand.
TTACACATGGGACCTTCAGAGTATCCTGCAAGATTTCTATCTTCTTCTTTAAGCTCTGGAGCCAGAAGGGAAAGAAGATCACAAGATAAGGAAAGATTTTAAAGCGGATACTTTGCCTGTTTCTCATAAATCAAGATCAGGAGGAGCTCAGAGGTGGGGCAGACAGGAGAGGTAAGGGGGGGCTCAGTAACCTGGTCACTGAACAAAAGTCAGTATAACTCCTGGCTTTGCAGCTGCAGGCCATGGCCAGCTGCCAGTTACTGCAGAACAAGGAATGGTATTCTCACCAGTATCTCCTTGTCTGCATTCTTCAGATCCTTCTGGGTGCTTTTTAATTCCTCGTTTGTCTTCTCCAACTCTGAAACAGTTTTCTGCAGCTGTGGAATAAAGCCCCCCAAAAGCAGAGAGCTGGTTACAACACTGCCCGTGAGGGAGACTGCATGAAAGCGGCACACTCTGCAGCAAGGGCTACTTTCCCTTTCCAGTGCTCTTTTCCTGTGTCAGCCTCTGACAAATTTCTCCCGTATTAGAGCCATTACCTGCACGTTTCCTCAAGCTGCCTGCAGAGGGATCTCCAGAGCTGCCAGCCCAACATAAACCTTTCTACAGCATTTCCCAAGCATTTATGCTTGACAGTCATGTTTTTTTTCTTGTTCTAATTCTTGGTGACCACATTCTGAATTCCTGCAGGACACCAAGGCACAGGAATTATAAACCACAGGTTTAGGGATGGCTATGCATCAGCAATACTGGCACATGGACAAGCCTGGTTCAGGGAAACATACAAGGAGAAGAGGGTCTAGAAGTGGACTGTTACCACATCAGAGACTCTAGTGGGCTCAGGAACTGAGCCAGCTCACAATATGTGGGTACAGTCAGCTCTTCATCAGCTGAGCCCAGAGCTCTGAGTGTGCTGACTCCCATCCTCCTGACCCAAGCCAGTGATTGCAGTTTGGTACTGATTCAGCCTGAGGCAATGCATCATGCAGGGAGTTAGTTCACTTGGGGAGCAGCACAGCAATCTGAGAACATCTTTGTCCATTTGATGAGATCAAGGCCAGGTAACAAAACCCACCCACAGACTCTCACGTTGGGAGTCTGGACACAGGCACGCCCCAGGAAACACCTGTGCCTTTGAGAGCAAGACAGCCAGTGCCTCTTTCATGAGGACTTGCTACCAAAACTGATCTGAGCTGGGCAAGCAGAGCAACAGGCATGTCAGTAGCCCCAAACTCAGCACCAGGTCAGGACAAGCCCAGGCAAACTGTGCAGAGCCACCTGTATGTTTCTCACCACAGCTCAGGCACCTCTCCTGCCCGGGCTTAGCACCATGCAGGGGTCTTGGCCTAGTTCAGTTGGCTGAAGGGACAAGGCTGGGCATGACTGTAGTTGTGCCAAACCAAAGCTAAGCCTGGTTAGCTAACTTAACTGTTTAACTGGTGCCGTCTTCAAACCCCTTAGTACCTTTCTTAAGGGCCCAATTCTGCAACAGCCCCTAGCTGATGCTCAGCAGTGTGGCAGGACAAAGGCAGCGCTCTCTTCCAGAGCCCAGTGGCAGCATTGGAGCACCTGCCTTGTCTACTGCTGCCTTGCAGTCCAGGCTCCCTGCCAAACCCTGGCTGGCTCTCCATATGCTGCCCCCACCAGTGTCCCCAGAGACTGCACTCCTGACCACAAGCTACTCACTGACTGCACCATCACACCCTGACCCAGAAACCCCAGGCTGACACCTCCACACTACCTGTACTACTGCAGCAGTGCTCAGTGTGAGAAAGTCCATGCAGAGGATTTGGGACAGCTATTAAAAAGCTATCAACAGAGCCTGTGTCACCCTTGCTGACTCACACTCTCCCTTTACCTTGTTATTGGCAGCAAACAGCTCCTTCTTCAGCTTCTCTGCTATCTCACTAGAAATCTTCCGAGCCTCCTTCAAGTTTTCATACTCCCTGTAGAGACCAGAAGAGTGGTATTGTGTTTACAATAGGATTGAGCTAGAACCTCTCAGAGACAACCCATGACTCTTAAAATTTGAGACAACCCAGAAGATAAAGCCCTTTAGGGAACAAAACTGAGTACACCAACACTGACCAACAGTACATCAACCAAACCCTAGATCACAGGAAAGAAAAACTGCATGAGATATCATGCCTGATAACAGCATCTGAACAGACTTCGGCAGCAAAAATGGAAACCAGATCCAGAGACAGCTGCCAATGGAAAAGACAGACAACAGAGCAGACTGCACGCAGGCAGCAAATACAGGACTTTAAGTGACTTTTCAGAGACTTCCCACTATCAGCCATGCACATTCATTCCCAATTACACCACAGGGACACTTGCATCATTACAGCCTTGTATCTAAGCTGCAATTATTCAGCTGTCATCAAAAGGAACCCAAAGAATCTATGGTTTCTGCCCAGCAGGACCAGATGGATTTCTAGGTAGGAGAGGGCAGCACAGCAGATCTGCCTTGCCCAGAGGGTGTTTGAGCCCACAGCTGCACAATGCAGTGCAGCCTGGAGCCCCTGATCCACTCATTTCACCCCAGGCATGAGAGGAGAACAGAAAAAATAATCATCACCACCTTATAGGTGCAATGACAACTCCAGAGACAGTTCCCATGGTGACATGCATGTCACTACAGTGACAAGAGAGTTTAGTGTGGCTGGCTACAATCTAGGTCCCCAGGATCTGTCAGTTAAAACCCAGTGGAAGTCCAAACAGACAGCCAGTGCCTCACAAGCTGAGTGCACTCACTAAGGGGTCTCTCTGGGCACACCTGGGTCTGCGTAAGCTGTATGCATACAGCTAAAGAAGTACCTACTTCTTTAGCGAGACACAGTAAATCGCAAGCTGTTCCACCGCTGCCTGCCCAACTCCCATCTCTTTGATCATCTCCTCCACTTCTGGGCGCTGGCTCTGAAGCAACAGCTCAATCCTGCAGATTCAAAAAACAAAAGTACCCTCAGCTAATGAGGCAAAGACAAAGCTGGGAAAGACTGGAGCTCTGCTTCCCTCCAACAAGCATAAGCTCCCACTGCAGTCACCCTGGATGTCACAGATGGGGAAGAGCCACCACAAGAAGAGCAGGAAGGCAAGGAAGCACTACATGGGCAGACTAAAGAAGGGACAGCCATATATACACACTGCACACAAGGCAAATATCCCAGTTCTTCAACACTATGGCTGACTCCATTCCTGGGCTGGGACAAGGGCTCTGCCCCAGAGTCTCCTGATAATAGGAACAGCACATAGCCATGCTGGGAGCACTGGAGATGGTGCAGTCTGCACACAGGATTGCTGCTGTTGAAGGTGAGCACCCATTTGGAAAAATATCAGGGGCAAGAGCAGACATGTTAATGTAGCAGTTCCCAACTCTATAGGGTAAAATGACCCAGAATGTGGAGGTCTATCTTGCAGGCACTGCTGGACCCCAACCTCCCTCCAGGGAAGGGGAGAGGGAGCCTAAGCTGCAAGGCCCAGGGCGAGACTGGGATCTCACCGTTCCATGGTTCTCAGCTTATTTCGCAGACGGCGGGCCTCTTCCTTTGAACTTCTGTTATCCTCTTGCTGCTGCTCCAGGAATTTCATCTGCTTCTGCAGAAAAGCAAGTGCATGCAGACCGTTAGGAAGGCTCCAGGGATTGTTAGAGAAACATCCTGGCTTATGCGCACTGCGGGCAGCTGGGAGCATACATTGGTTCTTAATGCTATCACCACCTCAGCAGCCCAGGATTAAGGACAGTTTAGCTCCCTCCCCACCACACCCCTCACCCTGCTCCTTGCAAGCACAGCAGGATCTTGGCGCTAATCACAAGAGGAGTCTGGTGCAGAAACTGCCGGGTAGCCTCCTCCTGCTGGGAGCACGTGTGGGGCTGTGCAGTACCCCATCCACAGCCACAATTTGTTTCTCAAAAGCAAAGGAGTCCACGGCAAGCAAATACTACTATTGCTTTCCTCTTTGTGTACAGCTGATCTCTTTCTTTAGCCTCCTGATTCTCCTGGCCATTAACTGCTTAAAGAACAAAGCAGAATGCTGAGCCTCTTCTGGGACAACTCAGTCAAACCAGACACCCACTTCTCTCACCTTCCTGGAGAGGCAGCAAGCCCATTGCAGCCATCACCTTTCTGGGCTCTTCAGAAGCAGACAGCCTTAACACAGAACCTTGGCTGAACTAAAAAAGCAGAGAACTGTAATGTGGCAGAGGACAGAAGAAAGCTGGCCTGAATTAGCACTGTTCAAATGCATCATCATTGTCTGAGTTTGTGCTGCTGGGCACCTCACACAGCATCTTCAAAAGGCTCTGGGCCTGGTTTCAGTGCAGCGCTAACTCCAGGAAGTGGCCAAAGACCACTGCCTTGTAAAACACTCTTCCATGCAGAAGTAAGAGGATTTTATCCCCTTCCTACCACAGAAACCAAGCAGCTGTAACTGGGACTCTGGAGATGGACAAACATTGCAGGTTTATGTTACTCTTGCTTAAGCAGAGCCCATCTCTGGCTCTTCCAAACCAGAGCTCTCTATGCTTCAGATCTCCAAAGTGGCATTTTGTGCCAGGTTGGAGAAGGGTCCCTCATGTTAGACAGCCTGAAACAGCAGCAAACTCTCAACACAAAGGTTCAGCAGCTGCTGACAAAGTTAGCAGAAGAATGGCTCACAGCCTGTGGGCTTGACCTGCATCACAGCTAGTTAAGCCTGTATTTTCACTGCAGAAGTTTAGTGCTTTAATCTTTAATGATGCAGTATAAGACAGTGTTTGGCATTCAGCTTGGAAAACCCAAACACCACAGAAAAGATACCTTCAGTCCCTAATCCTTCTGCCCTGCCCAGCTTTCATTAAAAAGACTTAAGCATACACAGAATGCTTTGCAACAGGCAAGATAACCACAGTGCTTCCTCCTGAGGTGCCAAAGCAGGAAAGCCAAGAACAGAGATGTTGAGCTGAGCAGCAAGTATCACTTCCACTGTCACAATTGTTTCTGCAAGACTAGAGAGCAACAAGTTATCCTGCCACTGGCAGACCTGGGATCCCAGAAGTATCCCTGGCATGGCACAGACCCAGGGTGCCTTTGCACACAAGGAGATCAGATACAAACCCATGGTCAGGCAAAAAAGTTGTGCTGGCTCACAGCGAGGTCTGTCTCACATTAAGTCCTAGCTACCTGTATTTCTTTCTGCCCTGTGACAACACCATATTGTGCCAGGCAGGCCTCCTTGACTGGTTCCTCTTAAGAGCAGCCCAACTGCAAGACAGCCCATCTACAAGGTCTCTCTGTGTCACTTGGCCTTGCAGGTCAAGGAACATGATGCAGGTTTTGGCTGTTAGGTTGGACATAGTCCAAGGGGCAAAGATCTTGGGAAGATCTTACCTTTCAGCCTGCAGCTCACAACCTCACCTGCCTGAATCTCAACTTTTTGTGACCAATACATCTTCAGAAAGTGGAGACCACCTATCCAAGCCAACTGCCAAGACAGAGTCATTCTGCTCACAAGACACCCCATCAAAGCAGCTCTTGCTCTTACTATCTTCCACTTACTGTTTAGGCACAGTACATGACTACACACTGAGTCATTGCATGCTGAAACACAAGAGGAATACTTGATCCCTGGACTTTGCACATTACTAACCTAACTGAAGGAAAGCCCTGGCAACAGAACAGAGATAAGAGAGTTAGCTGTATCAGATCCCACTCAGCTGATGCTTGCAACTCCCCCTCCATATATTTCAATTTGATTCCTCCTCCAATCGAGCTAAGAAACTAATTTTCCTTGAATCCCACCTGTCCTCAACCCATCTCAGAAGAACATTCTACTGCAGGGAGCCAGTGTTTCAGCAATGGGGCACTGGGACCAGCTCCCAGTCCTGGTTCATGCTGCTACCTTTATGACCAGCAACCACCACTTCATCAGCACAGCTTAGCCCAGGCCAGGCTGGGCTGGCACCTCCCCTCATCTCAGACAACTCTGCCTTGAGCTTCCAGCCACTTTTATGTAAACCACAGACCCCAGCTTTTATGCCTCTGAATCACCCCCAGGGTGGAGCACACTCAAGAACAGTGATACCACTTCCTTTGGGTTAATAAACCCAGCATGAAGACTCAGCTACACTGCTCTAGTCATTCAGAGATCAAGGAGATGGGACTCCCAATGCACCAGATCCAAACTCCCACAAGTGCTATCTCTATTAGCAAGGATTGCAGAGGACATCAACAAAGCTAACATCAGCTTTGGCAATAACCAGCAATGGTTATTGCCAAAGTCCTGGAAGTGAAGAGAAAGATACCTTGAGAGAGGAACACAGCATCTCTGTCTCTCCCAGCACCTTCTGAAGTGATTCTATTGTGGCATTGCGCACATCCAGCGTGTCCCTCAGCCCATCCACAAGAGTCTGGCATTCTCGCTTTTCTTTCTCTGGAAAAGAAAAAAACATTATGACCTGGTAACCCAGGCTTCAGCTTCCCCTCAGCAGCAGCAGCACAACAAACAGACACTGTGTGGAGTCTCAGGTTCCAGGCTGCTGGAAGTTGGCTGTTCCTGTATAGAGTCATTTCCCTAAGTGCCGCACTGGGGTCTGTACTGAGCTATTGCTTCTCCCAGTGCCAACAGGCTTCAAGATTTTCTTTACTAAAGATAACAAGTTCCCTTTAATAGCTTTCCAGTGACAGCCCCACTACCATTAAGCTGATGCATCTTAAGTCTTGCATGCTCCCAAAATCAAGCTGACATAAAGAAAACATCTCTCTCGGGTTGCATTGAGCTGTGGCAGAGCTGGAGAGACAAGCCCTGAGCTCAACCACTCCATGTGGAGCCTTATGAGTGAGAAAGCCCTTTGGGGGCTGTCAGGCACCTACATATGGCAACCCACCATGCTGCTGCGTCACCACGCTGCTGCAGCTACCCTCACATATATTGAAGGGTGAGAAGCAGTAAAGCAGAGTTCTGCCAGGCACTGGTGGCTCTGCAGAAGATGCAACACCTTCAGCATATTCCCCAGAGCAGCTGCTTTTTGCAGACAGAATTTCAAGTTCTGCAGTCCCTTCCCCAGGCAAGCCATCCAGGAACAAAGCTCATGCCTCTGACCAGCAAAGAGAAGGTGGTGGAAAACACCACCAGATTTCAATTTGTTTTGCTAAGCCAAGGGAGGAAGAGCTCACAGAGCAACTACCACCATCACAAACTGACAGACCTAAGTAGAAAATAGCCAGGACCACTGGAAAGGTCAAAGCAGCTGGACAATGAGAAAGCAGCAACCCCTCTCCATCTAATCCCACTGAGAGCAGGGTAAAGTCTTTAGCTCAGTATCTTCTGCCTTTGCTAAAACTGTCCATGGCTCCATGGCAGTGCTTTTCCTAAAAGCTGTTGCTCCTTACAAGTAGTCCAGTTGCAAATGTGCCACCTTATTGCATGGAAGCATGACCTGCAGTGCAGATTCACTGCTTGATCAGAAAGAGCCACAGGGGATCAGGGAAGAACAAATGTCAGGAGAGGCACACAGGTGGCTAGGGAAACAAATTTCCAAGTACAGCATTTTTTTCTTCATTGATCTGAATAACCACTCCTCAGCGGCAGCACAGCCTGGAGATGGATGCTCCCTTGGCACTTGCACATCCATCGAGAGAGTTAGGGCTTTCCCCTTCTCTGTTCCCAGTTGCCCAGTAGCAGATGGCAGGAGTCAAACCTCCCCATGCTGCCGGAATGAGTTTTGAGCTTATTGGGAGTGTGCCTCCCACAGTGTCTACTGGGTCTGCACAGAGCTCTGCACCTCTAGGCCCATTTGCAAGCTGATCAGAGACTGACAATTACACTCTGCAGCACACAGCACAAAGCACATCTTTGCGTGAACAATTTATACACAGGATCCACCAGAGAGCAGAGTACCCACAGTAAAGAAGGCAAGAGGTGGGAAGGAGTTTCTCCTTTCCAGGATGAACAGAGAATGGGAAGGGGAATGTCAAATCCAACCTCTACTCACCAGAAGCTGAGATGAGCAGGCCTTCAAGCAGTTTTTCTTGGATAACATCCTAGCAAGAATCCCAGCCACCTTCCCAAGAAGATCTGGCGCTCTACCAAGTCACTAAACTCAACCAAGCTGGCAAGAGAACAGGCCTCAGAATAGATATGTGCAGACCATCCAATTCTTCTCTAAGGCTAAGAGCTGAATCCTTGATCTACTGGCTATTCATGTCTGTCTCGTGCACAAAGGGAAGACAGAGGAAAGACAACTCTCAGGGTGTGGGTGAGCCCACAGCATTCTGCAGATTTTTTTTTTCCTCCTTCCTTTCTGCTAGTGTGTCTTTGGATCTCTGTCACTAAGACTGACATTTTCCTTTCGCTGCTCATGACTCATGTTCTGATGACAGGCTGCCTACAGACAACGCTTAAAACCCATCGACAAGTCTCCAGGGCTTTTGCTTTTCCTGCCTCCCTCAAACATCCTCCAAAATTAAAGATGGGAAAATGGAAACGCACACACTGAACTCCGTCTGCTCTTCACACTGTACATGTGGCACTGCAACAGCCAAACACATCCAGAGCCCTTCCACTGCTGCTTCTGGGCATCACTTTTACCCCCTCATCTGTTAGAAGGAACAAGCCCTTGCCATGTACAGCTGTGAGTTTCCAAGGAGAGAACCAAGGGTTTTGCTCTCAGCAAGCCTGCTCCAGACACGGCTGCAATGCATTTTTTGTAGCTTGCAATTAGGATGCAAAGCAAAAAAATTGCTTGTATGCCTCTAAACTTGCAGAGAGCTCCCCAGTCACACCAGAGCTGGGCCAGGCTGTGGACTCCTCTGTCACAGAAGCTTTACACAGCTTTAGGTGGTCTCATTTTGGAAAAAACTGCAGCAAAACAGTTTGCAGCCTGCACCACAGCCTCAGTTTTAAAGAGAGGTGGGAATCTGCAGCAGGGTTCCTCAGGCTTGGACAAAGCACCAAGCACAAATAGAGCCAAGGGCTCACTGATTGCCCACAGACAGCTGGAACTCACCTTTCATGGAGAGCTGAGCCTTCACCTTGTCCAGTTCATTCTGAAACACAACACAAAGCATGATTAGGAAATGCCCTGCAGTGGAGCTTTCACTAGATTATAAAAGGACCTGGGAGGTTTCCTGCCAGGACATTTGCACTGTCCAGGTCCTAAGAAAGTAATTAGCAACAAGCACCAAGCTACAAGCAAGTACTATCATTGGAAACACAAAGAGGATTTCCAACTGGCATTCTTCAGGAAGCAAAGATCTCAGTTTCATCTTAGCCTTGTCACCCTTGTGTTTCTCACACTGTCAGTCATCTTGTTTTAGCTGAATAATTTTGGAAAGCTCTCAGGGAAACACAGGAAATCAGACAGGAACAATTTTTATAACATTTTACCTAAACAAGGCAATAAAGCAGGGCTGTTGCCAGACTGTGGATGGAGGGTTGCTCTGAACTGAAGTGAACTTTAATCAGGTTTAGGGAGGGAGACAGGAGGGCACATCCCAATGCCCAGAAAAGTAGCTAAGCATACAAACAAAAGGCATCAGCTTATATCCTGACAGACACTAAACTCACTGAGGTTTGGGATGCTGATAACAGCTCAAATGGCCATAAACAAATCACCAGTAAACCAACCTGTATCAAATTGAGGCCATGTAACATCTCCTGGGTGCCACAAGGATCTGGAGAAGGTCAAATGTCTCAAATATCTTCATTAAGGATCAGAAGGAAGGAGCAAATGCCTCGCAGTTTAAATTATAGATAATTAAGGGATATGACTTAAGAACACTGGCAAGTAGCCAAAGAAAATGTAGAGAGGTTACAAAGAGAAGCTGTCTACGTATTTTATATTTTTTAAAAGAAACAGAGCAAGAGAGAGAAATATATATGACACAGAGTCAACAGAAGAGGACTTAAAAAGCTGTGTTAGAGAACTGCAGAGGAAAGCACATAACAAGGCAGGCAGGAACTGCAGTGGAATAAAACCACAATAAAATGCCAACCCAGTACTGAAGCAGAGCACACAAATCTGTGCAACCAAGAACGTAACATGCAAATCTGAGCTGAGAATAGCTCTAGCAGTGACCATAGATCTGACAGGACCAGAGCAAAGCTCTGCTAGTGATAATGGCAGGAAAGAGAATATGGAATATAAAGCTCAGTGAGCAGAAGGGACTCAAAGCTTCTCCAAGGGCTGACTTGGATTTGCCCCAGCGGGGACAACAGCTGGAGGGCTGACGTGGAATTAGTTCTGCTGCAGGAACTACCCTGAAGTAGCTGCCTCAGAGTCCTATTCAGGAACGATTAGTGTGCTCACAAGATGTGCTAATTAGCATGATAGCAAAGAAATCCCAGGCTACTGTGGGCAGCTATGTAACATTACCTCATTCATCAACTTAATCTGAAGTCCCTCATCCTCCACCACTGCTCCCAAACACTGTTACCAGTTTTCTCTCCTCTCATAGATCTCCTCTCTCTGACATTCCAAGGTATAAGACTGCATTTTTCCCCCAAGATCAAATGAGTTTATCCTGACCACACAGACAGCTGTCCTCCTAGGTTTCCAGCCTCCAGCAGGTTTACAGGCAGGAATTCTTCTCCTGTCTCTTCTTTGCCAAGTTGAGCAAGCCGGTGTCTTCTTCAGAATAAGGGTGCTAAGTTCCGCACATCACAAGCTACTGGAAGCGTCAGATTCCAGATAAGCCGCACTGAGGCGTTACACTGCAAAACTCATGTTACTCCTGCTCTGGAAATAGCCAAGCAGAGACTGCTCTGAAGACCATCTTTAAGAGCAATAGAGGATAAATTACCAGCTTTCCACCCGGTCACACTGTTCAGCCTGTGGTCTGCAGCTACTCCATGGAACCAAATTTCCTCCACTGTTTCAGCTAAAACTGATGCTTGGTGATAGTAAGCAGAGCAGCCCCAGCACTCCTTTAGCTGTAAACATTTTAGAGCAGAACTGAGAGAGAAGAATAGCATGGAATAGTTATTATCCAAAAGGTAACTTGAATAATTCTGCAACAACAGGGAGACATTTCAGATTATGAGGGAGCTCTTCTGAACTCCTTATAATAAGGTCCATTAGATGGTTCTCAGACAAGCATCCCAAGCTTTTCTCCTCATAACAAGCAAACCACAGCTCAACTTTCCTTTCACTGAAGCACACTCCCTTGTGCCCCAGACCAACCCTTCTGTGGCAGGAGGCCAGATGCTCATTTCAGGACATCTGCAGGCTGCACAGATACAACCCTAGTTGATTACAGAGCTGAGTACCACTCTATGTCCAGGCCCTCAGAGGCACAAGTAGTGGCTGGGAACAAATCCTGTATTTGGAGACTTTTTCAGGTGAAATCACTTCAGGCTGAGGAAGTTATCAATTATTTTCTCAGCATCTAAAGAGCCTGAAGGCAGTCCACTCTGTGCCTACTTTCCTGAACTCCTTCCCAGGCCATTACTGACAGAATCCAGTCTATCTGGACATTAAATACCACCCAGAGTAGTTGCTCATGTTCTTAAGGAGCTACATGTCCTTCAGAAGCAAGGCAGCACATAATACAGAACTGGTGGCAAACCAGCATTAGCCCAGCAACAACCCAAATTTGTGCACATGGCAGTAAATGCCCATACACAAGTTATGTTGATCTACACAGAAAGATATTTGGCTCTTTTCCATCAGGTAGGGACCTCAGTGCTCTCATTAGAAACACTGCACATTCAGGGTTGCTATAAGGGTCACACAACAAACTTTGAAAGAGAATGATGAGTTCTCATCCAGCTTGTTGTGCAGGAGCAGCTGCACAGTCCTGCCCTTGAGCAAAGGAGCAGCTCTTCAGCACAGCCTGTCTGGAAGGAAAGGAAGGGGAACCCATCTTAAATACTGAGGTGAGAGTGAGAAGGAACAGAAAGCTTTTCTAGGGCAATTTTTTCCAGTCAACCTATTTCTGAGTCACTCATCTATTTACACTTGTGAGAACAGATAGGAATACGTACTAAAGGCAATGTTTATCTTCTCCAAGCCATTGCTTTGCTTCTAGGGCATAGAGCTTCAAGTACCAAGAGATGCTTTTCCATTTCCTCAGCACACATACTTTGGCCTTCAGTTTCGTTATTAGCAGTCTTCGAGAACAGTAGCGCTACTGACATTATAGTCCGTCTGGCTTTATTTTAAAAACATGTGATATACATATAGCATTGTCATGGCAACTGCTAATTATGGTAATTGTTGCACATGCTGATTCTAAACACAAGAGGGTACAAGCGTCCCATTATACCAAGGTCAACTAATTACTTTTTTTTTTGGAACATGTAACTGCAAGATATAAGGAACAGTGCTTCATCCATGTTAAATGAAAGAGAACATGGAACAGCCACTCTGCTCTCACCTCCAGCTCCCTGCACTGAACGGTGGCATTTGGAGAACATCACCTAGCACCCCAGCTTCAGCCAGGATCTGCCCTGAAGGACCCTGTCTCAGCACAGCCCACTGTCCACCACTACTGGTGCAACTTCAGGTGGTCTCCTTCTTAAATTCTCTTAGGGAACCAAGACTCTGTCACCATCTTGCCCCACAACTTCTTTACAGTCTGTACAAACAATCCCCCCTGTACAGCAATGAGGAGGTCGTACTTCCTCCAACAGCCCCTCCTTTCCAGAGGGGTTAGCAAGGCTTATGCAAAATCAAGCTGCAGACAACAGAAGCAATGCATTGCATCTGCGATTTTGCTCCTCTTGCCTTTTGGTAAAGCTCTGTAGCCTCATCTGCAAGGTTTCAAGACAGAAGGGAAAAGAATGTTTATTTAATGCTGTTTTTGGAGGTTTCTAGGTAAGGTGAGAACTAGAGGGAAAAGCAGTGAAGTAGAAGGGCCTTCTTGAATCACCACAAGAGATTTGGTCAGGGAACTCTAAGCCACCACAGGGAGACTTCCTTACAACACAGTACAAGTACCAAAAGGGAGAACAGGGAAAAAAAAAAGTCACTGATGTGCTTCAGATCCCACACATGAGCACAGAACAGCAAGCATCAGCTTAGGATGCAGCTGTTGGCAGACGACTGGCTGCCCAGGTCACTGAAGTATCACACCATGGAAGAATCCAGTCTAATTACCTGCAAAGTCTCTGCATCTGGTGCCGTTTGCTCCTCCAGAACAACATCAAAAAACAATTTATTGATGATGTGCCTTTTGCTGACCTAAACACAGATGATAAAGAGGTTAATGGGCATGGATACAAAAACACAACAGATATAGAAGACAGAGGGGAAGAAGGTGCCATCTCATCACAAGACCAAGGAAGGCAAGTCAGATCATGTTGTCAGCACCATTAGTGACAATGCTCTGCTTCAACTCATCAACATAACAGCAAACCCTCCCCATTCAATCTTGGTAGCAAGTCTCCAGCCAAGCTCCTGAGCTGCAGCAGAAAACTTCAGACGTTTCTGAATCAAGCGCAGTCTGTTCTCTGGCAGCTCAGGCCCAAGCAGCTGACGCTGAGCTAACACGATGCCAAATCCTAAGACAGAAGTACATGCCGCTTTCTGCGGGCAGAAGGTGCTGTAATTGAATTTGATAGCTCTCCACACCTCCCCCATGCAGTTACAGCTTTGTGTTTTAAGTATTATATACAGTCATGACACCAGCTAATTGCATAGTTACTGCTACATAAGATGTTATTTCGCGATAACTCCATGGTAACCCAGGGATGTAAGAGGCAGTGAAGAACAGAGGGAATCAACAAGTCAGGGAAGGAACAAGGGCCAAGACCTTGAGAGGAAGAAAGAAGCACAAACATAGAACAAGTCCAAGGTGTTGCTGGCCAAAAAACTGCATCTGGGCACGAGATAACATCTCCTGAAGCCACTACATGGCAAGGCCTATTGGCGGCATCGTGCCTGGTGACCCAAGAGATTTCTTTGAAATTCAGGTTCCAAGCCCTATAACTTCAAGCCTTGGCTGTCCATCTTAGAAGCTGAGCACATCCTTCCTTCCCTCCTCAGCCTTTGCTTTTCTCAAGGAAGGGCTGGGTGCTGCAAAGCAAGGGCTTATTTTAAGGGCCAAGTACAACAGAATGGGCTGCTCATCTGATGGCAAACAACAGTACTTCAGAAACACAACTGTGATGTCCTGATTAACCTCTTCCAGCCCCTTCTGTTACCATGTCAATGATTGCTCTGTCCAAATAAAAGCAGTGAAAAAAACAGAAACTGTTCCTGGAGAAACTACAATACAGACAGAAGCAGGACATCCTCAGATTACTTCTCAGAAGTGGGGCTGAGGAGTTCAGCCTCTAAGCCTTTGAAGACATTTTTAGGGAGAGAAAGTTCTCTCCACTTCATACCATGAACCTTTCCTTATTTTGCCACAAGCCCAGAGAGTGCTGTTGTTTAGCAGAAAAATAGAGATGCCATATGAGTAGAGATAAAATACCTTTACCTGGATTCTGCACTGTGGGCAAGTCCGGCTTGGTGCTGTGTCAAACCATTGGGCGAGACTGAGAAAGGAAAATATATAGTAAATCCTTACAATGCAAAAGCACGGCTCCCAGGGGCCACTCCCCAACTCACTTGGAGACAGTGGGATGGGACTCCATTTTACAAACTAAGAACTAAAAACAGAAATGCAAACACTTAGTCCAGAGGTGCAACTAACAAGAACGCCATGTTCCAGAGGCACACTCTACCTTCACCTCCCAGACAATTCCCAGCTGAATTTAGTGTGTGAGCTTATCTTTACCAGGGCAGAGTTTTTATGGAGCTTGGATCTCCCTGGGAGCAAGTCTCTGAAAAATTGTAGTTTTGCAGGAGCAAATGGATCCCCATGCAGAGAAGCACAAGAGCTGCTATATCAGGATCCGACAGCTGAGTGATGCCAGTTTGGTCACTGACACCAAGCAGGTGCCTGCAGAGTGAGGGAGATGAGACTGGTCTCTGCTCTGAGAGGATGAATGCAAACCTGTCAGGCTCCCCAGGAAAACTACTAATGCATTTTGCAACCAAGCCATCACGTCACATTCAGAACAGTTTATTTTTGGAGCAGGATAACAATCCAGAGCTGGCAGATTACCTCTGGAAGCTCACTCTCGCTCTCTCTCCCTCCCTCCTTCCTCCACTGGTTGCTAGAGAATGAGAGCTGCAGGTTAGGAAGTGGCCACTGCAGCTGGGAACTCTCCGAGTTGGGTAGCGAAGGAGAAGAGCCAGTGCCTGCTCCCTCCCCTCACACATGCAAGTTATTTCCTCAGCAGTACCATTTCCTTACAACAAAAACACTTCCAGGAGAAGCATGAAATTGCCTGGGGAGTTTCACTCACATACTTCACACCACTCCTTCCAGATGAGCACCCTGTGTGGGAGCAACCTCCTGGCACAGGCCGCTGTTAAATCCCCACCACTGCAGGTGACACCGTGGGATGAGACACTGTCAGAGCCATAGGACTGGGAGAGACCTTCAAAGGACATCTAGTCCAACCGCCCTGCAGTGAGCAGGGACATACTGCACTAGATCAGGATGCTGAGAGCTTCAGCAAGCCTGACCTTAAATATCTCCAGAGATGGGAGCTTCATGTACTCTCTGGGCAACCTGTTTCAGTGTCTCACTACCCTCATGGGGAAGAGCTTCTTCCTAGTGCCTAACGTAACCCTGCTCTGCTGCAGTTTCAAACCATTGCCCCTCACCCTATGGGCTCCATGCCCCAGCAAACAGACCCTCTTCAGCTTTTCTTCAGCTCTTTCAGGTACTGGGAAGCTTCTATAAGGTCTCCCTGCAGCCTCTTCTTCTCCAGGTTGAACAACTCCAGCTCTCTCAGTCTGTTCTCACAGGAGAGGTGCTCCAGCTCCCACATCATCCTGGTGGCTTCCTCCAGACCCTCTCCAACAGCTCTATCCCCCTCTTGCACTGAGGGCTCTAGAGCTAGACGGGGCAGGGTCTCACCAAAGCAGAGTAAAGAGGCAGAACCACCCTTCTCAATCTTTGGCCACGGCACTGCTGATCCACACCAGGATAGGGTCAGCCCCCGCAACCGAACCACGGCCTCCTCCCGCATCCCTCTCCAAGGGGTGTAGCCCGGCGAAGGGGCGGCTGGGCCTGACGGCCGCAGGCGCCAGACACCAGCAAGGGGAACCCGCAATACTCTGAGGAGGCCACGGTGCCCGCCCGGAGCACCCCGCACCGACACCTCCCACCCAGGCCGCTCACCATTCGCGGTGGAAGGTATGGCCGCAGGGCACTGCCGCCACATCCCGCACGTTATCGAAGAAGTCGGAGCAGATGGTGCAGTGTGCGCGAATGGGCATGGCGGGGCGAAGGGAAAACGGGGACCCAACAGAACGCGACCCCGCTACGGAAGAGTTAGCGCGACGGCGCGCGATTCAAATGCGACCGCGCGCCCTCGTTTCCGGCAAGGCCCGGAAGTAAGTCACGGGGCGAGGGGCGAGTGCCGAGGGCGGGGCTTGAGGGCACGGGTTCTGCCGCCCGCTGCGCCCCGTGTGCTATGAAGCCTAAAGGTGGTGGGCGGTCCTCAAGCTCCTTTCCGGAGCGAGCTGCCGTGGGGCCCTGCTGCCCTTACTGGAACTTTCAGAGGAGTCAGCGGAGGCCACTAGAGTGATGCGAAACCTGAAGCACCTCTGCTGTGGGGACAAGCTGAGAGAGCTCAGCGTGGAGGAGAGAAGGCTGCGTGGGGACCTCACAGCGGCCTCTCTGTACCTGAACGGGCTACAGGAAAGCTGGGAAGGGGCTGTTTGCCACGGCATGGAGTGATAGGACGTGGGACAATGATTTGAAACTAAAGCAGGGCAGGGATACGTGAGACGTTAGGAAGAAGTTCTTCCCGCTGAGGGCAGTGAGAGACTAGAAGAGGCCGCCCAGAAACGTAGTGGAGACCCCATCCCTGGAGACATTCAATGCAGAGCGGTGGCACCCCGGGGCTCACAGAGAGACAGGGTAGGCGCCGCTGGTGCTGTCTCAGTTTGTCCTCAGCGGGCTCTTTATTTGCCAGAGATACAGCGCGGGGGCGGGAGGGCAGGCAGAGCCGGCCCTGCAGGCAT
>VZTY01019087.1:32939-44113 GCA_013400935.1 Turnix velox
GTCGCGGGCCGGGAATGCCGCTCGGGGGGGAGGGCCGTGAGCCCCTCCCAGCCTCCCGCACGGGCCCGATGCGGAGCCCAGCAGAGCTCAACCGAGCCGTCGGTCCGTCGCGGCGCGGCCCCCCGCGCCCGGCGCGGCAAGTTGGGGGGGCGGGCGAAGGGAGGGAAAGGAGGGGAAGAGAGAGGGGGGGCGGTAAGACAGGATCCCGCCCCTCCCGAGCCGCCCCGCCCCGCCCCTGACGTCACCTCCAAACTTCTCGGGGATGGGGCACTCCTGGCGCTGAAACACGACCTGGTACCGCGGCGGGACGGCAGCGGTGGCAGCAAAGCCAATAGAACTGGGCTAGAGCACTGCCATCACTCACAGGCCCAATGGGCTCCCACGCCATCACTCATATTCCGCGTAAATACCCGCAGCTCCCCACCCCCGTGGCTCACTCTATCCCAGCTGCTACCCCACTGAATGAGGAAGTGCTGCTTGGGGATGTTCCCTGAACCTGTCCTCGCTGTCTCCATACAAAGTTGTCACCCATAAGGTGTCTGCCTCAAGGGATGCTGTGCCCATGAGGTATGTCCCGCCAAGCCCTGAGAGTTCCAGTAAGAGCAGGTTTTATGGAGGGGACCGATGTGAGATTAGGAGCACTAGGGTGAGGTGGGTCCCCATGAGCAGTGCCATGGCTACCAGACCTGGATGGGAGAGGACTGAATGAGGTGGGGTGGAATGGGATGGATGAGATGGATGCAGTGGGACAGGATCAATGGAATGGCATAGATAGGATGGTATAGGATGAGAGTGGGATATTAGCACTGCTGAGAGTGGGCTCTGTGCCATAGGTATCTGTCCCCCAGGGGCACTAAGAGGTTCCATGAGAAGGCGAACAGGCACACATCATTCTGTGGGAACTAGGATCCCTCATCGTCCTTACCCCAAAGGCCCCTTCTACTCCCTTGTGTGCAGGGCTTGTCTGTGCCCCACAGTCCAGGCCAAGGGGCAAGAAATCAGCCAGTCCTCCAAACCTGCCCAAGGCTGGGCACCTAGCACCTAGACTCAGAGTGGCATAGGAGCCCCCAGAGAACTTCACAAAATTTAGCTGCTCGTGCAGAGCCGCCAGAAGGCCTGTGTGCTGGCATTTGCAGCCCATATGGTGCTGCTTCCGAGCTGCATCCCCCTTCCTTTTGGCACTTGCCAAAACCCAGGCCCCCAAAACCACCCAGCACACGCCATCATGAGCTGCAGCAGGGATGTTCAGCCTGGAGAAAGTTCACAGCGGCCTCCTGGTACCTGAAGGTCTACAGGAAAGCTGAGGAGGGACTGTTTGCTAGAGAATGGAACAACAGGACGAGGGGCAATAGGTGGAAACTAGGGGACGATTGGGCTAGACACTAGAAAGAAGTTCTTCACCATGAGAGGGGTGAGACACTGGCCCAAGTTGCCCAGAGAGGTGGTGGAGGCCCCATCCCTGGAGACATTCAAGGCAAGGCTTAATGAGGCTCTGAGCAACCTGATCTAGTGCAGGATGACCCTGCTCACTGCAGGGGGGTTGGAACTAGATGGCCTTTGAAGATCCCTCCCAACACTGTGATTTTATGACTATGAATCTATAATTACCCCTCTATGCACAGGAAGACTGACCAGCACCCCGAGCTAGAGGCACCCAGGGCAACCCTGTGCCTGTCCCTTGTGCAGCACTGAGCCCCATGAGCCCTGAGCCCACCACCATCTGTGCTGGGCAATTAACAGTGCACAAGAGCTAGGGAATTAGCAGGGCACTGTAGTTTGAGCTTCTAATCAAGAGTTTAATCATAGTGGCTAGCAGCAGCGCAGCACAGTTATTAATCTTTGAACCTCAGGGGAATCTGTAGTGTAACTCACAATTACTTGCCAGGAGCCCAGTGGTGACCTGGGACTGCCTAGCTGTGGCTCATGGCATGAGGGATAGACCCCCATCCCTCCAGCATCACCTCAGCCCATGGCAAAACAGCCCCATTCTCTCACTGTCCACCCACTATCCTCCTGTCTCGGTTATGCTGAGCCCAACCACATTTGTTTTTGATGTGACCTGTCTCACTGCCCTACTCACCCACTGCCCCATGCATCCACCACCCCATGGACCCACCATCCCATTGACCCACCACCCCATGCCTCCACTATCCCATGTATCTACTAGCCCCTGCACCCATCACTCCGTGTACCCACTGCCCTGTGTACCCACTGCCCTATGCATCCACTGCCCTCCTTATCCACCATCCCATCTATCCACCACCCCTTGCCTCCACCATCCCATGCCTTCACCATCCCATGTACCCGCCATCCCATGTACTCACTGGCCTGTGCATCCACCACCCTGTGCACCAATCACCCACTGTCCCGTACACCCATCATGTCATCTACCCACTACCCTGTGCACTCACTCTGTGTGTTCACCCTGTAAATCTGCCGTCCCAACTACCCATCATCCCACTGTCCAGTGCATCCACCCCATTCACCTACTATCCACTGCCCCATGTAACCCCACCATGTGCATCCTCTGCTCCATGCACCCACCACCCTCCTCACTGCCCCATGCTGAGCCCACAGCCACCTATAGGGCAACATGGCTGATCTGGGATGATGTTTCCCACAGAACCTCTGTGGTGACCCAGTCTGGGTTGCTCAAGGTGGGGCTGCCAGGGGTAGGGGCACTCAGCTGGGGTCAGATGACACCTGGCTGTATCCCGCTGCCCCAGGAGGAGTGGCAGGGCTGCAGGACCAGTGGGGTGCTGAAGGGTGGGTAGTGGGGTGCAGTGGGGGGTGGAGGGATGGGTGTGCTGCGTGTCTGTGACTCAAACTCCACGAGGCACTGCATCCCTGCGTGCTCACCATCGCCATGGCAACCGCCAGGCAATCAGCGGTAATTGCGTGCGTTGGCCTGGCAACAGGGCCAAATAAACCCCATCCATGCTTTCGGGGGGCCGGAGGGGGGAACAGAATAAAAGGGGAGCAGGTTCCCATGCCATCATGTCCCTTTATTGGGGTCAGCAGCAGGGGTAGTACATGGCAGCAGGGCTGCTTTCCCTGTTGGTATGCCACAGTACCCATGCAACCTGGAAGGTGTCAAGGGAAATGGCTAGAGAACGACCCAGCCAGGTGGCCTTGCAGAGGATCCCCAGCTCAGTGGCCAGGTGCTGGGGGAAGCCATGCAGCATCATGGTGCCCCCACCAGTAGTTGATGAACAGCACGACCCCCCATCAGCAGGCCCAGGTGGAAAGTGAGTGTCCCCATGTCCAAGCAGAAGGTGACTTGGGGCAGCACAGAGTCCTCCTGGCACCCCCACCACGTAGGTGGTGCTGACCTATCACCATGCAGGGAGTGGACAGCAGCAGCATGGCCAGCACCACTGACCACAACCGCTTGTCTCTGACCAGTGGTGTGACCTGTCCATGTGTCCATGATGATGGTGTACAGAACCTTGTACCTCTCCACTAGCTGGTTCCCATCATATCTGGGGCTGGCAGAGAGCCCCTGCATCACAGTGATGACATAAGCCATGATAGGGGGATTTAGTTCCCCTTCACACTTTTTGTGGTCCTCTGATATGTGCCCCCAAGAGAATCTTGTGGATGTAAGAATCAGAGCATGGAGAAGCTGGTCAAGGCACTAACTTTCACAAATGGAGTGGGGCTCCTCTCCAAGAGAGAGCCATCTCTGGGGATGGCACCAGGATGTGGATGTGGATGGTGCTGCTCCTATGTGGGTGTCAAGACAGGCTGAGGGCAGAAGCTGTCTCAAGGACAGAAAAATGAGAAAATTACATTCCTTGCAGGCTGCAATGTTTCATAAAAGCTCCTCATGGACTAGCAAAGCTGCTTGGGGGCCATCAGACTTTCCCAGGGGCCACCAAAACTCTTCAAGGGCCGTCAGATTATCCCAAGGACCACCAAAACTTCTCAGGGACAAGCAAGGCTCCCTGGGGGACCAGCAGAGCTCCTTAGTGACCACCAAAACTCCCTGGAGGCCAGTAGAACACCCCAGGGACCAACAGAGATTCAGGCAGGTGCAGGGTTGCCCTAGACAGTGTGGGTGCCCCCTGGGCAGGATGGGGAAGTTCAGGCTGGCTGCTGGGAGAGGGCAGGCAGTGGGACAGTGGGGTGAAGTGATGATGGGGGTGCAGGGACTCCTCTCCATCACTGCACACTAGCATTGTGACAAGATTAGTTTCTAAAAATGGCTGCTCTCCATGCCCACTCCCCACTGCCACTAAAAACAGCTCGGAGCTGCTGGCTGCCTACTGCCACCCCTTGCCAGGGCTGGCTGGCACTGGAGACCACCAGAGCTCACATACTGATTTGGCACAGTTTTGCTCATTTCAGATCTGGTGATTATTTTCCCCCGTAGCTGCCCAGTGAGCCACGGTGGAGCTAAAAGGTAGCCCACATGGGCGGCACTCAGTCTTTGCACCCCCTCTGCAATGAGGACCCCTCTAGTGGTGCCTGGTGACATAGTGGTGGCACCAGCAAATGTAGTGTGTTCCCCCCCTAGGCTCTGCCTGTGGGCCTGCAGCCCTGCACACGGCCACTCATGTTTTATAGATGGCTGTGATTTTAATAATTAATCCCTGCTAACGACAGCACTTTCCACAAATAAAACATTTAAAGTGCTGTGTGTGCAAGGCGCGCTGCCGGGGTGGGACACTGGTGGCTCTGTTGCAGCCCTGGTGGGTGGGCACAGCCCAAGGTGGCACAGCATGGTACGGCATGGCACAGTGTGGCATGGCCACATGTGGCCACAGCCCAAATGGGTGCTCCACCAACTGTGCCCGGCTGTGCAGCATCTTAGGTTGTCCTTAGGGTGTTACCTACCCTTGTGTGCACATCCTTGATTGCCCACCAGTGTCCTGGCAGTACCTCTGAGATACCCCCAGCTGGGGCAGGGGTGGTGGGTACTGTGTGAGATGCCACCCTGTGAGGTCACCCTGCCAGTGCCCTGTGCCATGGTGGTGTGGGTGGCACTGATCCCAGCAGTGAGGTGGGCTGAGCACTTGCCAGCCCATGGCATTAAAGGATGGGCACTCACTCCTTGCCTCCTGTAGAGTAATTAGGGCAGGATAAATGCATATTAGCATGAAATCTGTCATCTCTAAGAGCGCATTTGTGAGGGGGAGGGGGAGTTGCCAGCCTAAGGGTGGGGCCTCTCCTTATGCACATCACCATGACCCCTCGAACCTTGTCAGCTAATGAGCAGCTCCTTGTGCCACCCTGCTGTGGGGCACTGACCGTCCAGCTCATGCAGCATGCCCTTGGAGCTTGCCTATGCATTGTGGAACAGTGGGGCTGACTGCCACCTGCAACCCAGGAGTGGTTCTGGGCACCCACTCTGCCCCATGCTGAGGGGAACAACACCTAGGGTGATAGTCCGTTTGTTGACCAATCCATCCTGGCTGCAGCGGTACCTGGTGGTACCCCAACTGGCCACCCTGACTGCAGCCTGCTGATGCCCAGCATACCCAGTACTGGTGCTCAGCATCCCCCAGCACCTCCTGTGCCTGATCCATCCCAAAATAACTGCTCTCTGTTGGGCCTTTCCTGTTGCCACAGCAACAGCCCAGCCAAAATGGTCCTGCTCAGCCACACACAGACAGGACCAGCAGCCGCCCCAGGGCTATGGGCACCCCAAAGCCCAGGCTGGGGAGGGCAGCATTACCACACCAAGAGGAAACTGAGGCACTATCCCAGCAAACCCCCCAGCTGCAGGATGCCAGGGTTCAGCCACACTAAAAATACCCTCCCACGAGTGGTGGGGGGAGCCGTGCAGGTGCAAGGCACTGGCACTGGTGGAGACAGACAGCTTGGCTGATGGGAGCTGACACAGCCCTGGGCTCTGGCGCCACTTAATGAGTGGATGAGGAGGCTTTATTTAAAGCTGGTGCCATCCACAGGACCTGTGAAGACAGCGACATACTGGAGAGCAGAGCTGCCTGTGGCCACGAAGCTGGGCATGTTTCAGCATCCCCTCCCATCTTGCACTTGCTCCAGGAATCCCCTGCTCATTCACTCATCCCCACATCCTGCCCTCACCCTCCCACTGTAAGCCTTGGACAAGCACCCAGGGGTGGTCCCTTCCTCTTTTCCAGTGTCTTGCTCGAGGGGATTTTTGCACCAAAATTGAGGCAGTGGAGGCCTCCTTGTCAGGATGAGCTCCTTATAGATGCAGCATCTGCTACCAATGCCAGCAAAGTGAGTGGAGAAAGATGGAGCATTTAGTGGGGTGCGTCAGTGGGGGGTTCAGTATCCTGCTCCTGGGAGCTCTGTTGCCAGCCTCCGGGCATGTCCCGGAGCATGAACTGCACCAGCCTCTGTGGTAAGACACTTGGTCACTACATGGCAGTCCCAAGCCCAGTCCTGTGTCCCCCACTGGCGGGACAGGCAGGCAGGGTGGGCAGTAGTGGGGGCCCTGGATGTCAATGCATTTGCCACCATCATCCCATAGTCTGGGCATTGTGGTCCTGGAGGGATCTTGGTGCAGGTACACAAATCCTATGGCCTGGGTTCTATGACTCCAGAAGCACCATGATCTCATGTGCAGACACTCATGAATTCAAGGGCACCCTGATTCCTTGCCAGGCACCCATCATTCCAGGAGCATCATGATTACAGGGGCACTGTGATACCATGCTCTAGGCACCCATCATGACCCCCATCCAAAGGCATGGTTATCCCCTCTCTGTCTCATGCTCACCATAGCCATGCAGCAGGATGGGCACCTCCAGCCACAACATCTGTTAGAGCTGCAAGTAGAGCTACAGGGGCTATGCTTAGCCACAGCTGAAGAGGATTGGAGGGAGATTTTAAAGAAAATCCTTTTCCTTACGGCTGGCATCGCATCCTGGACACCTGAGCCCTCCACATCTCAGGGGGACCATGGTGGGACCCAGGGCAGCTAACCTGGTTTGGGGCAGTGCCCAGAGTGGCCACGCCAGCACTGGTGTGCAGGTGCCCTCCCGTGGCTGGCACAGGAATGGTGGGTGCACCCTTACCTGTGACCCACAAAAAGGTGGATGCCCTGGGGCACTGGGACAAGAGTCAGGGAGCCTCGCCCCAGTAAGGGGACAGGTGTGCTGCTAACCCAGGGCACAGCCTCCCCCAGAGACATAGCCTGAGCCCAGGAAAAAAATACAATAATTTTTAATGAGATCTTTGAGCAGCCAAGGGTTTGGAAACACCACAGAAGCCCTGGGTGGGTCAGGTCACCCCACGGCACCCTGAGCTGGTGCCCCAGCACTGCCTCACTTCCATGAGGCATAGCCCTCCAGTAGCCAGCCAGGGCAGGACTGAGCCCCACAACAACTCATCACCCTGAGACCTAGCCTGAGGACCATTTGGCAGGGCCTAGGTGTGAGCCCTGGGAGAGTACCCTACAGCACCCACTGCCTCCCAGCACCTATCCCACATGAAGGGTACCTCATAGCACCCAGCTGCATCCCCCCTGGGGGACACATACCCACAGTGTCTGGGAGTCCCAGAGATGCCACTGTGCAGGGCACCCCATCAACACACAGCTGCGTCTGTTTCTTCTTCCTCCTCCATCTCTTCCTTTTCTTCCTCCTTGTAACACTCATCCTCATCATCAAGCAGCTGCTCTGGGAGTGCAGGGGGGAAGTGGGGACCATGCTCCAGGTTGATGTACGTGACAGCCAGGTTGACATAGTGCTCACCCTCCAGTGTGGCCAGGACATGCTTCAGCTCACCCACCAGTCCCGTGAAAGATGGTCTCTCCTCAGGAGTTGGTGCCCAGCAGCTCAGCATCACCCCATACCTGCCCCAATATCCCTGTCAGCACCAGTAGCCCCCCAGGACAGCCCCCTCAACACCACCCTGCCCACCTTCCTAGCCCCACTCACAGCATGTCAGGACAGTGGCAGGGCTGTGGCAGGCGTCTCCCTTGCAGAAGGTAGCGGGCCATGTCATAGGGGTCCACTTCAGGGTATGGCGATGCCCCCCGTGTCAGCAGCTCCCACATGAGCACCCCAAAAGACCACTGTCAGACAGAGAACTATCATGAGGATGCTGGGCAGAACAGGGACAAGGGAGGGGGGATGAGGGTTGTTCCTACCACATCTGATTTGGTGGTAAATTTTTGGGTCTGGAGGCTCTCCAGTGCCATCCACTTGACAGGCAGCTTGGCATGACGGTGCTGACGGATACTGTAGTACTCTTTGCCAAACACGTCCCGTGCCAGCCCAAAGTCAGCCACCTTCACTGTCAGTGTCTCATCCAGCCTGTGAGACAACATTTTTTTGGGGGAGGACCTACCAGGCATCACCCCTCATGCCCAGCCCCAGGCACATGGGGTGACCCCACAGCATGCCTCCAGTGGGCATGGCCATACTCACATGCAGTTCCTGGCTGCCAGGTCCCTATGAACAAACTTCTTCTGGGCCAGGTACTCCATGCCCAAGGCCACTTGCAGCCCAAAGCCAATGAGATCCTTCACTGTGGGGCTCTGCAGGGTGGCAGCAGTGAGTGGGATGACCATGTCCCCCTGCCATCCTCCCTTCCCCAAGGTGTGACTATACCCGCTCCTGGGCACGGATGAAATGTCTCAAGTCCCCATGGCGCATGTAGGGCAGGACAACAAGGGGCAGCCCCTGACGGGGCAGGCACACTCCCAGCAGAGAGAGCACTTGGGGGTGGTGGAAGCTCTTCATGAGGATGCCCTCACGCAGGAACTCCTCCACCTCTTCCACATCCGTGATGCCTGCCAAGAATAGAGCTGTGAAGTGCCACATCACCTTCATGTGGGATCACTCCATAGGAACAGGGGATACTCACGGTGCAGGGACTTGACAGCGCAGTGGAGCTCTCCTAGCAGTGGGTCCATGTAGGAGCCATGGTAGACACTGCCAAAGTGCCCTGTGGAGACAGGCAGCATGAAACTGGGATTGCATATGGTGAGCGGGCAATGCCACAATCAAATCAGTGAGTGGCATCACCTTTGCCGATGACCTGGTGGCGGTGGGTGATGAGCCGCTCCTCAGGAATGAGGATGTCCTTCACCTCCTCCAACAGCTCTGGCCGCAGGTCTTCCAGGCAGCAGGAGGTGGTCCTGAGCAGAGGCATAGGGGAGCCACCACCAGCCCTGCCAGCACCAGCACTGGCACCATCCAGTCGTGCCCGTGGCTGCACAGGTCTGGGACTGCCTGCGGCGGGCAGCACTGAAAGGACAGGTAGGACAGGGTGAATGGCTGGGCAGGCCCCCAACACCCCTCAACCATCAGTAACACCAACTTACCCAGTACCTCCCTGTAGTCGATGCCGGGGCGCTGGATGGTGATAGGGGGGTTGCTGCGGCCAGGCTGTGCCAACAGCTCGAGATTCTCCGTCCCTGCAGATGGCAGTGGGGTGGGCAGGGGGTGGCACAGCAGAGGATGAGGGACAGTGGGGCACTTGGAGAGCATAGCACTCACCCCTCCTCTTTCTCCATCGCCAGTGGAGCAGCATGGCAGCTAGGACACAGCAGACCAGGACCAGCAGACCAGTGCCCAGTGACAGGCTTGCAGCCAGGTCCAGGGAGGTGGCAGCGGGCAGCACCCAGCCCAGCGCCTCACAGACCCCATTCACACAGATCTGTGGGAGTGGGGGCTCAGTGGGGACAGGGCTGGGGACAATAGGGGTGAGTCATCCACTTGGGAGGGGTGCTTACCTCCACGGGGGCCCCAGCTGGGGGCAGGTGCAGTTCACGAGGCAGGCGGCACGTCACCTCATTCTTCAGCACGTTGGGGTGGCAGTCCTGGCCCCCCACTGTCATGGTGATGTTCATGCAGGAAGCCACGGCATCCAGGCCCAGTTGCTGCCCAGATACAGCACCCTGAGCCTGGGTGTTTCAGCGGTATGACCCCCATCTCACCTGGCTCACCCCACTGCCCCACGTACATCCGCCTCAATCTCATCCTTGCCAGGCTTGAGGCGGCGTTCTCTTCCGTCCTGCTCCAAGGGGAAGACCTTGGGCCTGGGGTAGTATCGGAGGTGGAAGACCCAGCGGTCAGTGGCACCATCTAGCAGCACACTCAGGTTCCCTGGCACCATCTCCATCTTGCTCTCCAAGGGGAAGGCTGGGCTTTGGCACAGCAGCCTCTCTGGTGCCTGTGTGGTCTCACACTCCTGTGGGCAGGGGGATGCTGAGTGCTGGTGCAGCACAGTGTCCAGGGACAGGGGATGGCAGGATAGGGACAGGAGGTGATGTCTTCCTGCCCTGGTGCTTACCGTGGCTTTGGTCCTCACACCGCTAGTTTCGAAGCAGAGCTTGGCACGATAGACAGAGTCCAGGTGGGTGCCAATGATGGTGAGCATCGAGCCCCTGTGATGAGCAGGCATTAGGGTCCCAGGGTGCACGTGGTCTTCAAGATACACATGGTGCCTGTGGTACTTGTGGCCATCAGGCGTTAACATGATCTCTGGGGTGCACATGGTCCCCAGAATCCATGAGGCTCACAGATGCATGTGGTCCCCAAGGGTAACATGAAATTCCCAGGGTGCATGTGGTCCCTAGGATGCCTGTGATCCCCAAGGTGCTTGTGGTCCCAAAAGTGATGCAGACCTTACCATGCACATGGACCCTGGGGTGCATGCATTCCCCAAGAATCACGTGGTCTCTGGGGTGCATGCAACCCCCAGTACCTCATTCAGACTGGTCAAAGATGATAGGAAGGCCAGGGCTGTTCCCTCCACAGGTGAAGGGAGTCCATGCACTCACTCATAGCTGCAGGTAGGGGTGATGGCCAGAACGAAGGGGTCAGGGCGGTACTGGAAGGACAGAGGGGCCAGGAACTCCTCCTCATCGATCCACAGGGCCACCTGGGCTGCACCAAGGCCACCAGCAGCAGGAGTTATGCACTGAATGACTCCATCAGCCTGCCTATAGACAGAGTGATCATGGATGGAGGGGACAGCAGGACCGCAGAGGGTGTCCCATACTCATCCCCTTGCCAGTGACCCCACTATGCCCAGCGAGGGGAGGGCAGGACATACCTGGGCTGTCCAACCAGGGGGCACTCAGAGCCATTAACCACCACCCTCCAGGTGCTCCCTGCTGAAAGGTGAGTGCCGTGCAGTGAGATGCTGGTGCCACCCCCTTGAGGGCCAAATGCAGGGTGTAGGGTGCTGATGTGGGGCTCCTGGGCAGAGAAAATGTTGGTGGG
>VZTY01019089.1:7829-18708 GCA_013400935.1 Turnix velox
AACCCACCCGCCTCGCCTCCCCCGGCTCTTTCACTTCATTTCTGGCTGGAGAGAAATTTTTCTTTTTTCTTAAATTATTCTTATTTAGTTTTGCTCCGTGTCTTTTGAAAAATTGGGTTTTACCTACTTCCGTTATTTTTATTTATTATCTTCGGGCCCAAGGGGGACAGGCGGCCGCATTTACCCGCCGGTAGCCAGCGCTCAGCCCGGCTCTCACTGCTTTCCCCGTTGCTCGAAGGGGGGGGGACAAAATCGAAATGAACCTCAACTTCACCTCGCCCGTGCACCCCGTCTCCGCGCCCAGGCCCACCTCCTTTTTCATCGAGGACATTCTGCTGCACAAGCCCAAACCCTTGCGGGAGGTGCCCTCCGAGCACTTCCCCGGCTCCTTGGCCTCCCGCGTCCCCCTCTTGGACTATGGGTACCCCCTGATGCCAACCCCGACCCTCCTGGCGCCTCACCCGCACCCTGTCCTGCACAAGCCGGAGCATCACCACCACCCCTACTTCCTCACCACCTCGGGTAAGTGCAGCCCTTGGCAGCAGGATCTTGCCCAGTTTGGTGGCCAAGTGGCGTCCAAGTGGGGACACGGGTGGGGACAGGAGTCCGCAGCCCCGGAGGGGACACGCTTCAGCAGGGGAAGAGGAGCAGCTCGTTGCCCGAGGTCTTGATGTTTTCCCTGTTTTTTCTTTACCTTTAGTTTTTATTTTTTAAAAGCTTTTTTTTTATTTTTAGACCAATAATATTTCTTTTTTCTCGCGTTATTCCTCCAGACGATGTCCGCTCTTCGCTTCTTTCCTCTCCCCTCCCCACCCAGCGACCCTGCCGGGCTGTGCCCCCTCTCCCAACTCAAAGGGACCATTCTCCCTCTTCCCTTCCTTCCTCCTCCAAAGTTTCTCACTGGGAAGCCCAAGTTTTGCTCCGGGGAAGCAGTTCACCTCCAGCCCGCTCTCCCCCAGACTTTTTCCAGGGCTCCCCCGTTTTTTCAGCCTTATTTCGTTGTGGTTTAATTGCCGGGAGGGTAGATGTTTCCCTGCTTTTCTTTGCCGGGGCGGGTTCAGAAGATGCGACGCGCTTTGCAAAGCTCCGTGTTTTCGGATCAATGAGACCCCCCTCATTCACCAAACCAATAAAACGACAGGGAGAAAAAAAAAAATCAACACAAAAAAACCAACCCACAAACAACGAAATAAACGGAAAATAACTGTAATAAAAATAAAAGAGACAGAAGGACAGCTCATCCGGGGGTCGCAGAGGGCAGAGCCCGTCCCCTGCTCCCTGTCCGAGTCTCTGCCGTGTGTCCCCACAGGGGTGCCGGTGCCAGCTCTGTTCCAGCACCACGCTCACGCCGAGCTGCCGGGGAAGCACTGCCGCCGCCGCAAAGCCCGCACCGTCTTCTCCGACTCGCAGCTCTCCGGCCTGGAGAAGAGGTTTGAGATCCAGCGTTACCTCTCCACACCCGAGAGAGTGGAGCTGGCCACGGCTCTCAGCCTCTCCGAGACCCAGGTACCCGCTTGGGGGGCGGCTAAAACCCCTTATCCCTTGCAGCAGCATCCTCTTCGGTTTTAATTTTTATTATTATTTCTCCCCTTTTTTGTTTTTGTTTTTCCTCCTTTCTCGCGCTCTCCTCAGGTGAAAACCTGGTTCCAGAACCGACGGATGAAGCACAAAAAGCAGCTGCGGAAAACCCAGGACGATCCCAAGCAGCCGGGGGGCGAGGAGAGCCGGGAGCAGAGCTCCCCCGAGCCCGAGCTGCCCGAGGCGACCCCCGCCGAGCCCCGCAAGGCTCCCCCCGGCCCCTTCCTCCTGCAGGATCCCGAGGACGAGGTGGACATCCTGGAGGAAGGGGACCTCTGCGCCGGCCCCCATCGCCTCTAGGACCTGCCTCTGCGGGGCGGCTCGGCCCCGGCCCCGCAAATCGCCCCTGCCTCCGGTAGTGCCGGAGGGCAGAGGAAAGAGGGTGCTGATGCAGGGGGAGCCCGGGGCGAAGGCAGCGATGGGGTCCCCCGGTACCGCCGGCTTGTGCCCAGCATCACCCCCAGCCTGAGCTTTCCCCGCAAATCCGATGAGGAAAGAGTAAAACGAGGCGCGTTTCCTCCGGGTCTCCCCTTTCCCTGCGAAATATGGGACTTTTCTCCGTTCTCCTGACTTTTCATCGATTTTCAAATAAATGTGTCCCGGTGCCAGCATGTTGTGGTTACTGGGAGAGGGCAGGTAGGGCTTCTTTCGCCCCGAATCCCCCTGAAAATCTTTCCGAGCTGGGCTGGGGCTCGCCGCCTCCTCCCCGGTGCCGTAGGTCGGGTTTGATCCCAGGCAGAGCTCCCAGGGCACTCAAAAATAATTGTAGAAATGCCCTCCAAAGAAACAGGTAAGACCAAAATACCTGTTTATTTAATTCCGATGTTAGGGAAGGGAGGAGCACCACGAGTTGCTCGATCCTGCCTGGGCTGCTCGGAGCGAATGCGATCCCAGCGAGCAAAAGGGATTGTGTGCAGCTCGGAGAAACACCTGCGACCGGCAGCCCCGACTCTTTCACGGCTTCCAGGTGTGAATCACCTCCCGGATACTTCCCTTTTTTTCCCCAAAGAGCTACAAAGCTGTTCCCACCTTTGGTATCTGTCCCACCCCCAGCCTGCATCTGCCCCCAGGTACCGTGTTGCAATCAGATAGTGCATCACTCCCCGCGCTCGCTTTGCCGTTACCTTCCTGCCAGGGAAACAGGTTTAATTTCCAGGTAAATTGAGATATTTTTAACTTTTCCTCTGGGTTTTCCAGCTGCTGGCTGGCATAGCTGCTGCGAGAGCAGCGGCGACTCTGCATCTCCAGGGGAGGGCTGGGGGTTTCCTCGGTAAAACCCTGGAGAAGCTGTGCTGGCTCAGGTGCACTGGTGCCACGTCTGTGGCTTTTTCGGTTATTTTGGTTTTTTTCTCCATTATTTTTTTTTCCTTTCCCTTTTATTAATGGGGAGATTAATTTGGTTGTCTGCCATTATTATTACTTTCAGGGCATTTTGGATTATGGGACATGCAGATTTGTGAGGGGTAATGCATCCCTGTTTAAAATATAAAATATAGATGATTGAAATGTGTATGTTTCCTTCCTTTTTGTGGATTTTCCTTGATGTTTTTTTAAACACAACATAATAAATATGACTTGTCAGGGGGGGAAATATCCACCTGTCCAGAAAATTACTAGCTGTTTTTTACACAGTGTTTACAAACACTTTTAAGATAACTTTCATCAACAAATTTTGCTAAAAGGTCCACTTGCCTCCCTAAAAATTGTAATTCAGAAGATAAACCTTCCTGGTTTTCTCTTGGTGTGATTTGAAGCCCTGCAGAGAGCCAAACACTGGAGACAGCAAGTTATTTCCCTTTGCTGGATGGAAACCTTTCTCCAATCTCTGGTTCTTTGCTTCTCCCAACACCTACCTGGCTGTAGGTGGGAAATGATGAAAAATATTTTAAAAACCTTTCAATTTGACACTTAACTGCTCAGTGGCCCACCAAGTATTTTGTTCATTTTGCTCTGTGCTGATTGTCAGCCTCCTCCTGATTGCACATCTCATTGGGAACTATAAGAAGTGATCTAAAAGAGAAGTTTTACTGTGATATTTACATTACAACATTTTTCTGACCATGTCCACCCTTGCTGGGGCTGTGCACTGTGGTGTTGATGTCTCAGCCACCAGTGGCTTCACACTCAGGTGGACTCACCTTTGGTAATAGGATTGGGCAGCAAAGTATTTAGTGAGAGAGAATATCAGGAGTGAATGTTAAGATGTAATAATATTTTTAAAAACCCTGCACCTGAAAGAACAGGGACATTAAAAATTGTGGGTTTTAACATTTGTCCATGATTCTTTTTTTCTTGTGCAAAGGATTGTCTATTCCAAGGGGTGATAAAATGAGCTGGAAAGAAAGAAAGAAGACAGGATAAAGTAGAAATAGAAGACTAAGGGGTTCAAACCCTTAAGTGCTCCTAGGACAGAGAGAAAAGCAGCCCTGTGGTATTACCTGCAGCTGCCCCCCTCTACACTCACGATTATGCAAAGCTCTTGCTGAGCTGCTGGATGCTTCTTTAGCATCTGCTCTATCCGGGATTTTGGCTCCCTGTATCACTTCTATTCTGCAAGGCAGGCTGCTTTAACCCACCCTTGCCAGCTGTCACCAGTGAAGATTCACTGGCTTTTACCTGTCCTTGTGAGATGGTGGTGGGAAGCTGATTCCAGTCATCTTTGAAAGGAATGTGACAGTGATGTGGTTGTACCAGGACTCTTCTAGGTAGAACCCTGGGGTTTTGTCCATTGAAGGTGTTTTTATCTTCTATAATCCAAAATACTAAGAAATAGTGATACAGAATAGAACCCTCCAGGGAAATGTTGAGAAGTTCTGTAGGGTGGTGCACACAAATACAGTTCTGTCCCCATGAAAGCAGACTCTGCTCATGGTGAACATCACCATGCTCTGAAATAGCTGTGCTGGAGCAATGGGACTATGGCAGGCAGGTTCCACTCCAGCTCAGACTCTCACTGAATACTTAATGCAAAAATCAAGGCCTGTTTCATATTTAAATTTCTCGCCTTCCTAATTTGAAAGACATTAAGTTTTGGCCTTTGCTTTTAAGCGGATGGATGCTGGTCATTTACTTTTTGTGCCACCATATCTGTTAGGTGCAGGAAAAATTTGCATTAGTATCGAGGCAGATCAAAAGATCTTCTTTCCTCATATGTGGCAAATAATGACTTTTTCTGGGAGGAAAAAAAAAAAACCCAGTTCAGTCCTTTCTAAATGGTTTGTGAGATTATCTTGATCAGTGTTTTTTAAAAAAACCTATCCACCTCCCCTAGATGTAAGTATCACACAAGTGTCCACGGCTTCTATTTTGGCGTGGGCTTAGTATTTAAATGTTTCCCCAAAGTTCAGTGTATTATTAAAAAAAAAAATCAACCAAAGGAAACACACCACCCACCCAGAAAGATCACCCTAATTTAAAGGAGCACTAAAAGGTAGTAGGATGACAGATAGGGAGGAAGGTGATCAATTAAGACATTAAGCATTTTGCACTACATGGACGCATCTGCATGTCAGCCAAATAATAAGGCCATCAGCTCATTTTCAGGGGGATGTTGCCTACTTCAACTCAATCCTCAGATCAAAGAGAAAATGTCTGCTTGCATTTTCTAATCAGAAAAGGGATGCTAATTTAGGTTCCTTAATGTGTGGTGGTAAGAGACTTCTTCAATTAACTGAATTCTATAGCTCAGAAAATAAAAGGGAGTCAGGCTGGAAAGGCAGAAGTTCTCATTAAATCAAAGGTCCAATATTCATTACCTCCAGCATCTGGGGCTAAACACTAAACATGGAGATCATCAAAGGGGGTTTAATGGGTTAAATTGAGACTATAATCTAATTAAAATATTAGATACGAGTAAATAGCTCTTTGATATTCATCTGAAGGTTTCATTAAAATAGGTACTTGAGGATTCTATTAAGGGGGGATTATCACTTTTAAGCAGAAACAACAAGTTGAGGTTCCCTCATCAGAAATGCTTCAAAGTGTTATCATTTCATTTGAAAATAAAAGTAGGAAAGCAGCAACTGGCAGAGCATGGAAACATTTACCTGGACTAGCCTGATGGATCACAACATGGGCATGCAGCTTCTGCTGAGGGGCCAAACAGTTCCCAGAGGTGAGGAAAAAGAAAGGTGAGGAAGATGGTTCTGTTCCAGCAGTTGCAGTGGACATTTGATATCCTCTGCTGCACTTTGATATGCAAAGCACTTCCCCTGCAGCCAGACCCACATTCCCCACATTGGAGGACACTTCTAATCGAACAGTTCATAATTAAACAGCTCACACATTTTTTCCTTGAAGATATCCCCCAAAATTACAAAATATTTATATGATATGAAGAGTTCTGAAAGCAGCTACAACTTGTTTCTCCTTCTCGTGTCTGTTTTGCAAAGTTTCCAAGGATGCAATTTGAGGTAAACTGTCTCCACTTAAAGTTTGTGGCAGAACTCTTTCCTCTTTCACCTCTTCATCTGGTTGTCTTGCTATGAAAGGCTTTGGTCTAGGAATTTTCTTAGCATATTCCAGTGCCTAAAAATAAAAAAATAAAAAATGGGGTAATAGACTAAGAGAAAACCTGACTGATAGGTGTTTCTATGTTGAATCAACTTATTAGTTCTTCTAGTTCCTGATCTTTCTTGAAGTTAAATTGAGGCTTTTCCTTTATGCAAAGTCCAGAATCTTTCTCTGCAAGCATGGAAAAGAAACTGAATTCTTACCTTCTGTCTTGACACTGAAGATATGACCTGGGGTTTTGTAGGTAACCTCTGAACTGAAGCCATGTTTTTCATATTGTGTTCCTTAATTTGTTTTGCATATTCCTTTTGTTGCTTTAACTTCTCTTTCTGAAGTAGGGGGAAAAGAAAAAAGGATGGTTAATGAAAGGTCTCAGTGGATCCATCAACAAAACACTTTGTCCATTGGAGTCTTCCATTTATATCTCTGTTGCTGTTTAACCTGGTTATGCTATTGATCATTCCTCAGCAGAGCACAGCAGGAAATACTGATAAATGGCACAGCATTTTTTAGTCACTCTTCGTTTTTAAGAGCTTTCTTTTGGACTCGAGTTAAATGCAACAGGATCTTAGTGACAAGGACACAAAATACCAGGCAAATATGAGTTTTTTCTCAGTTGATCACTGCCACTCTGCCCTTCCCAAGTTCACTTTGCACAGGTTATGTAATGAGGACCACTTACCTTCTCTTTGATTGCTTCATAGTCAGGTCCAAGGCCTCCAAGCTTCACATCTAGATTTATGAAGGTTCTTGAGCTGTATGTCTGAAAAACAAACAGCAGTCACAGATTTTCCTTTACAGAATTAAAGCATCTTGCAGTGGGCAGCCAAGATAAGAACAGAATTCAGCATGTGGTCTCAGCCTTACCTCTGGCTTGTCTCATTTCAAGGACTGTAAGTGACCAAAAAGGCTGAGTTAATAGAACAAGTCAAATGAATCATTCTGTCCTTTTAATCTAGGCAGGTAATTGCCAATCATCCAAATCACAAAGCAGTCCTTTCTCAGTCAAAGATCATCTTTTGTAAGCTTTATTTTTAAACAGCTTGAAGTGACCCATTTGACTGCTATTAGAATGAAACTCCAAAGAAACTCTTATGAGAGAAACTGCAAGGAAACTCATTCTATGCGCTGAATTTTCTATTTGATATTTCTTTTTATAAGTTATCCCTGCTCTTTTGTGAAATATTTACATTCATTTTTCAATTTAAGGTCAACTGAAGAGTTAATCCTTTAGGTGTCTGAAACCAAACCTGCATTTGTTTAATAGGAAAAGCTTGATTTTTCTGTGAGATATAAACACTCTTATTCTCTGTAGTGTTTCTCACATATGAAGTGTGAGAAAGCAACTGAAAATCCAGGACAGCAAGAATGGTTTCAGCTCAGAGGAACAGAAAGGGAAAAGGAAATCAGCCCTTCAGTTACTATCATAATCCACTTAATTCTTCTCAGAGGCATTCAAGCAGCAATACACAAACTGCCTCCTAGATGAAACACATGAGTAATTATTCCAGCTTAGTTTGTCTGCCCTGAGACTTGGAGATATCTTCTTAAACATTTAATTTGTCAGGGACACAGAGGGACATCTCTGTGCTGTCCCGCTGCATCTCTGCTAAGTGGTTACAGTATGAAACCCAGCACACAGAGAAAACAAAAAGAACAAAGTTTTAATAAGGACCAAAACGGGATCATCAGGAGACTTGTAATAATGTTTATGCCATTAGCTTTACAAATCCTCTAAGTTTGTTGTTGTTCAGTTGGATTGCCTTGGAAACCAAGAGATTTGAGTTAGATAGCAAATGAGCGTGACCAGGATAATGGTTTGCTCAGACCCGAGGCCTGGCTACCTGCTGCTTTGTACAAATAGCTTTATTCTAAATCATTTTATCATTGGGTAACTTAAAAGACAAACACTGCTCTATGTGTTCTTAGAGCTAATCAAGACAGAAAGTGACACAGAGAGAAGTGGTGGTGGTGGTCTGCCTTTGCTCTTTAGACCAAAATTATTTCAGTGTCTGCTGAATCATTCTGTGATTCTGTGATTCCAGCTTTGTTCCTTGGCTTTTAATGTTCTGGGCAAGATAGTGTGTGTCACTGACAATGAAATGTTAAATATTTCTTGGTCTCTATCCCTTTTTTTTGGTGAAGATTTTTTTGGTTATTAGGAAGGGCAATTTTCTTACCTTCTTGCTGACTTTAGGCTGAGTTTGCTTCTCCCTTTTCAAGAGGTATTCTTCTGAGTGGCTTCGGCAGGTTTTCACTTGATTTCCATCACCACCCCTTGGATCTACCTCTGAAACACTTTCTACCTGTGGGATTACAGGTTGAGGTAGGCTGAAGAAGTGGCTGCTGGCTAAGTGAGCTTGTGTCAAATGAGTGACTTCTTGGTGATGTCGCTCCATTGCTTGTGTAAACTGGGAGGTTGCACAAGGGGCTGGTGGTGAACTGTGAAAAAAAGATTGAAAAGGCTTCAAAAAAGAAAGAGGGAGGAAAAAACCTAAACTTATGCACATTGTTCTTTTCTATCTGTTTCTTAAATTTTACCTTCTAGCCTTTCAGAAGCAAATTTTCAATTTGATGTGCAGCACAGCCTGCAGCACAGAACTGAACTGTCCTTTTCCAATTCTGTGTTTAAAAATCAGTAGTTATAGTGAATCTAAAGTTAGTAATCATCTACAGCAGCAGGTTTGTAGCAAAAGAATTGTATATTTCTGATTTTAAAACACTTTCTAGTTTATTTCTATTTCCAGGTATCAGAGTGTTGTGATAATATAGTTTCAACATTTACATCCTTGTCACAAACTACTGAGAGCATAATTCTAGTACCTTTTATCCATATAAATGCATCTTCTGCAGTCCTGAGGTGGCACTTGATTCTTTCCCAATTCTTGAAAATTGGCAATAGGTGTAGATAAAATATTCCTCTGATTTGGATGTGCTTGACCATTAGCCCAGTCACCTGCTGCTGAGTCCAAAGTAAGAGGTTGATACAGCCCTTTCTGCTTTGTGCTGCTGTTGCCATCCTCCATGGCCTGCATGGGAGCAGTCTGAAATTTTGGATTTTGATGGTGCCTGTGATGCCAAGACTTTGGTTCTTCTGGTCTCCTTGGTGGCTGTTGGGTATCATTCTTTAGAAAAAATTTGCCTTTGATGCTCTGGCTGCATTTTATTCTGTTTCTCTGGGAGGACTTATTTTGATGATCCTAGAAGAAGTTATCAAAAGTGATGTACATTTGAGTGGTTGCTGTGTTATATGTTCATTAAGATCAACAATATAAAAGTTTTCCTGTCCTAATGCCTTTCATAAAGCCATTTCCTAGACTTGTATAAATGAATCCCATAGACAAGTGGCAGCTTGTTGTTGACCCTCTGTGGAAAATGTTCAAAAGTCAAATCAGTTCTTGGTTTTTATCCCCTAACAAAAGTAAACTGTTCTAAATCTCAGGAAGAGGTGGCTCTGTACACACCACTAGACTGGTCCACAGTAGAAACAGATTGATGTCAGTGAACTAAATGATTTAATTTCCAAACCAAGCACTCCTCCCTGCACTGTATTCTGTGAAGCATAATCCAAATGCTAAGAAACAATTTAAGAATTAGTGCACAAAAGGACCACTATTTAGGGCTATAGTATCTTACCCTAAATCTGGAGTTTATTTAAGATCTGTGGCTTTCCAATTACAGCATCAGGTGTTGCCCATTTTGAGGAAAGACATAAAAACATAGCTTTCCTTCAAAGGAACATACAAATCCATTCTCTGCCTTTTAAATCTCTGTCAGTGCTAAAATCCTCCATTTCATCCTCCTGTCTCTCTAGGGTTCTTTTGTTAGCCACACTTGCAATCACTACATAGCATATGCACTCAGAATAACTACTTAATGGTAGGTATTAAATCCACATATAGAGCAGAATGTTTTGGCAAAAGCTTTAGCTCTGGGGAATCCTGACTCCTGGTGCCAAGATGATGATTTGTTAGCTCGACCTCTGCTATAACAATTAATGTTCTGGCATACTGTGCCACTGTTGGAAAGCACAAACTGCTGCCAAACTGTTTCCCCACTGAATCAGAATAAGCAGCCCTGTAAAGTAGCTCCTTCATTCTCAAATTCCATATATAAAAAATGTCTCTCACAATGAGCATCAGGATAAAATCTTGTTTGTCCTTTACAACTTCCAGTCTGAAGTGAATGCTGGTAATTTAATGAGATTACAGCTTAAAATATTCAAACTTCAATGTTTTTAGTTGTATATTTAAATTATCATGTTCTATCAAAAAAGCAACCTTGAGGTGCTGTGATTTCAGGTACCATTTGTGTCCAGGCTTCTTTTCCACAGCCTGAAATGGTAGGAAGAGAGGAAAAGAAAATTGCAGGAAGTATGCATCATAGAAACCTACTTGTAACTCTCAAAAGTCTAGGCTTCTCA
This sequence comes from Turnix velox, assembly GCA_013400935.1. NCBI lineage: Eukaryota > Metazoa > Chordata > Aves > Charadriiformes > Turnicidae > Turnix > Turnix velox. Next base: position 18,343 of record VZTY01019089.1, read on the forward strand.
ATTTATGAGACTCAATGGATGCACCTAATAAGAGAAAAGCAACTGGACAATCATCATTGTGCAAGCAATCAGCCAGTGTACCAAGATATTGCTGGATGACACACATCACAACAAAGTCTTGAGCAGCAGTGATGTGGAAGAAGATGGCAAAATACAGTAATGTTGGTAGAAAAGCACAAATTGGGGCTGCAGAAATAAAACATCTAATGCACAGCCTGGCAATGATATTACATAGCTTGTGCAAAAAAACAAGCTCACCAAAAAGAGCATCTTCATGTGGTCACAGCCTTGTGCTAGCACAATGACAGGAGATAAAATTTACTATCTAATAAGTAGCAGCTATAGAATCATAGAATAGTTTGGGTT
>VZTY01019095.1:7350-25451 GCA_013400935.1 Turnix velox
GCTGCAACATCCTTTGAGAGCTCCCTGAGCTTTTCCCTGTCTGAGCTTCGGGGATCTCTCACAGCTTTCAAGAAGGAGGCAGCAGCATTTTTCAGGGAAAGAAAAAAAAATTATATATATATATATAACACTGAAGGGCCACAGTGATTCTAACCATCAAAGTATTTATAAAGGAAATATGATGATGATTTTGCCACAGCAGGTCTTTAAAGCATCTCCCATGCCCCCAGCTGGCTAAGTAAGGGGAGAGACCAACAGTTTCTTTACTGGTATCACCCAGATACTGTTAAACCACCTCTTCTGAGCTTTATTATTTAACAAATTTACTAAGGCAGTATTCAGAAGCCCTTTCAGGTTCTCAATAATATACAGAGGTGCAGGTAGTGCCACCCCCAAAGAGATCTAAAGGCAAAGCACAGAGCACAGCACCAGAGAGGGAAATGGCAGAGGTGTAGGACTTGAAACCACCCCTTAAAATTCAGAGACTGGAGTCACAGAGGTGATTAAAAGATAGGGGCTGCATTTTACTGAGAGATCTCTGGCTAAATTTGCTTATCAAAGCCCAGGTTCATACACACCTATGTGGGAAGCAAACTGTGCTAAGAGTTCCTCAGTCTAGAAAAAGCCATACAGAAGGTGAGGTTAAACTGGGCTGGAAGTGACAGTGATGCAGATCCATCACTAAAAGGCTTTCAATAAAGACAAAGCAAATCGTTTAGAAAAAGCACCTTCATTCAAAACAAATTCCTTCATTTCCAGAAAAAAAAAAAATCCTATTGCCTGTTGTGAAGGGGTGACCACAGAAGCAGCAAACACAAATTCCCCAGCATTCTAGGGATTAATCAAACAGAAAAGCTTTTAACAGTGGGGTAAAGGATACAATTAAAAAAAAAAAAAACAAAAAACCCAAGTACTGGAATGCAGCAANGAGGGAAAAGCTGCAACATCCTTTGAGAGCTCCCTGAGCTTTTCCCTGTCTGAGCTTCGGGGATCTCTCACAGCTTTCAAGAAGGAGGCAGCAGCATTTTTCAGGGAAAGAAAAAAAAATTATATATATATATATAACACTGAAGGGCCACAGTGATTCTAACCATCAAAGTATTTATAAAGGAAATATGATGATGATTTTGCCACAGCAGGTCTTTAAAGCATCTCCCATGCCCCCAGCTGGCTAAGTAAGGGGAGAGACCAACAGTTTCTTTACTGGTATCACCCAGATACTGTTAAACCACCTCTTCTGAGCTTTATTATTTAACAAATTTACTAAGGCAGTATTCAGAAGCCCTTTCAGGTTCTCAATAATATACAGAGGTGCAGGTAGTGCCACCCCCAAAGAGATCTAAAGGCAAAGCACAGAGCACAGCACCAGAGAGGGAAATGGCAGAGGTGTAGGACTTGAAACCACCCCTTAAAATTCAGAGACTGGAGTCACAGAGGTGATTAAAAGATAGGGGCTGCATTTTACTGAGAGATCTCTGGCTAAATTTGCTTATCAAAGCCCAGGTTCATACACACCTATGTGGGAAGCAAACTGTGCTAAGAGTTCCTCAGTCTAGAAAAAGCCATACAGAAGGTGAGGTTAAACTGGGCTGGAAGTGACAGTGATGCAGATCCATCACTAAAAGGCTTTCAATAAAGACAAAGCAAATCGTTTAGAAAAAGCACCTTCATTCAAAACAAATTCCTTCATTTCCAGAAAAAAAAAAATCCTATTGCCTGTTGTGAAGGGGTGACCACAGAAGCAGCAAACACAAATTCCCCAGCATTCTAGGGATTAATCAAACAGAAAAGCTTTTAACAGTGGGGTAAAGGATACAATTAAAAAAAAAAAAAACAAAAAACCCAAGTACTGGAATGCAGCAACAACACATTTCCTCCTTCTTATTTCACAGGAAGAAGGATGAGATGTGTATTTCTCTCCAGCAATTTAAACTGCTTTGAGACAATGATAAAGATCCTCACATATTCCAGAAAGCCTGAAATAAACTGATATTTAGTTCTTGACTGGGGCTGAGAAAACTGTCCAGCACTGTAACTCCCCAGAAGCCTTCAGTTTAAAAACTCCTTCCATACTCCCCAGAAAAGGAAAGGAAAAAACAGATCTTAAGTCACTAAAATTGATTCAGATGCAAAGCAGAGGAAGCTTCTTCTAGGAGAGTTAATCTTTCCTTTAGGTCTACTCAAAGAGACAGAGGCAGCAAAGCCAAAATACCTACACACCCATCCCTGTGGGATGATGGGGTAGTTTAGGAACCAGATCCTGCTTTGCTTGATTTGGATTAAATCACTTTCCACTTCCCTGAAATGGGAAAGAGGGATAACATAGAACAGTTCAGGTTGGAAGGGACCTTAAAGATCATCGAGTTCCAACCCCCCTGCCATAGGCAGGGACACCTCCCACTAGATCAGGCTGCTCAGTGCCTTGTCCAGCCTGGCCTTAAACACCTCCAGAGAGGGGGCATCCACAGCCTCTCTGGGCAACCTGTTCCAGTGTTTCACCACCCTCACTGTAAAGAATTTCTTTCTTATGTCAAGTCTAAATCTACCCCCTTCCAATTTATATCCATTGCTTCTGGTCCTCCCATCAGATATCATCTTAAAAAGTCCTTCCCCTGCCTTTCTGTAGGATCCCCTCAGGCACAGGACTGCACCTTTTAGCTCTCTGCTGGGTCAAAGGGACCCCAGAAGAAACCACCTCTTGCCCTCTTGTTGTAGAAGGATGCTATTCAGTAGCTCTTCAAAGTTTTTCTTCTGTTTTTCTCTCCCCTGGAGACCACCAATGCTTGTTCCTCAGTCACTCAGAGGAAAGAAAGCATCTCCATCACCCAACACTCAGCTCAAGGCAAAGGGATCAGCCTGGCACATCAGTGTCCTTGCCTGGTCACACCAAATCATGGCTGAGCCAGCTAATTCAGCAGGTCCCCAGTCACACCAAGGACTTAAGAGAGACCTCACCCCCCTATGTTTGCCTTTCCAGGCCCAACAGCAGCACACAATGAAAGGACACATCCCCAGGAGAGTCAAGTGAGCCAAGACAATAAGGAGATACAAAAAGATCTCCCCTTTGTGGTGTTACTCTTGATTTTTTCCTAAGTTGCAGAAAGAAGGATGTAAATTTGAAGGGAAATCAAAAACATTTCCCTATATATGTATTTTTGAATAAAAGGAGAAAGTAAAAAAAAAAAACCCTTTTGTTCTTTGCTGGTTTCATATCTTAGAATCCCAGTAAAACTAAGCATGGTTAGTAGGAGCCATCAGATTGCCACCATCCCATCAATTTGGCTCCTGAGTGACACACACTGAGACAAGGAGCTCCTGGCATTGTCCAAAGGGAAAATCAGGGCAGGAGGTGAAAAATCAACTGAATCAGAGGGAACTGGAAACCTCTTCTGAAAGCAGAGATCCCAGTTCAAACCACCAGAGTCACATCACCCCAGGCTGCAGTGTCACCCCCAGCAGGCAGCTGTGAGAAGCTGTGGCCCAGCCACCACTAGAGGAGGTCAGAGTGCCACAGAGAGAAGGGGCACAACAAATTATAGCCTAAATTATCACAAATAGACTTTACACTCCCTTCTTACCTTCTACACTTTCATAATTTGAGGAGCATCCTTTATTTTGCTGAGATTTGGTGGTACTAGTTAACTAGGGAACAAATATAGAGGGGGATAACAGACACCTAAAACATCTCCCAAGTTTTATTTCAAAAACAGAGGATCCCAAACCAGCAATCACCAATTCTAGACAACAGTCGTTGATAATGATGCTAAATCAAAGTATTTCAGAGCATTTCAGCTGCAGAAAAATCAAGAGAGTGCAAGACAGGCAGTTACCTATTTTCTTTTTAAACAGAAGGTTCTGTTCCTTCAATTCCTTTTTCTATTATCCTCACAGCAAATCTTCAAAACACAAGCTGAATGATAAATAAACGCGGGCAAAACCAAACCAGCGGGACAGCCTTCAAAAGGACTCCCTATTTACACATAAAAGATCATCTTCCCATTTTTAAAACCAGCTCATCATTGTGGGAGGGCCCAATTGCTAATTTTCAAGGGGATGGGGCTGCTTATTTCATGGTCAAGGCTCTGACACTGGAAGAAGAGAAAAAAAAACTCTTTTTTTTTTGAAAGAGAGGAGAACTCAGCCAATTTCAGGCTGCAGTTGCAGTTTCTTGTTTATTCCTAGAGCTGTAAAAAAAATCAGAATGGCTCCTAAAAACTTCAACCTGAAAAATATTTGGACTGTATCCTGTCCATATGGATGGTATATTGTAATTTCAGCTCCTAGTCGTGCTTTGAGCATGTTAAAATCCAACATCCCATCACCCTGAAAGACTCACCATGAGGTGTTGCTGCAGCATGGACCACTTCTTTGAGGACAGCTGATGGTTTCATCCCCTGCAGGAGATGCTTGGATGGAGTTCCTCAATAAGGGCTGCTCCTGGAAGCCTAGCACAAAACCAGTCCCCCAGAAAGGGAAAATTCTCCTGGTAATGCCTGAAGAATTCAGCTGGAGAGAATGGGAGAATGTGTATTATTAAGTAACTGTCAACAGCATGAGCAGGCAGTTTGCATGATGCCAACTACAAGCCTAATTATTTATGTCTACAGAAACACACACACACAGGCCTCTTTGTATGCTTTTAGGGAGAACAGCTTCTACTTTTTGGCATTGCAATTCCTTCTGCAATTCTTTTTTCCCCCTCTTTTTTNGGATCTCTTACATAGCTTGGAAGTATCTGCTCAGACTTCTCTAACAAGCTGTACTGATCCATCTTTCCATGATAACAGGAATGGAGGAATTTTAGAAGAATAAGGTGGTGGGGAGGACAAAATGAACCCAAGAGATGTTTCAGCCTCTGATGGATATTCTTCCTTGGCTGTGTGCCCTAGGAACCCAGAGTTTTGGCAGATTAGCTATTTGTTGTCTGGATTGATCAAAAATGGTCAATAAAAAGTAATAAATCTTTGGAAAATTAATTAGGTTGGAGATAAGAAAGAAGTTCTTTGCTGTGAGGGTGGTGAGACACTGGAAGAGGTTGTCCAGAGAGGTTGTGGATGTCCCCTCAGTCCCTGGAGGTGTTTAAGGCCAGACTGGATGAGGCACTGAGTGTCCCTTCCCATGGCAGGGGGGTTGGAACTAGATGATCTTGTAGGTCCCTTCCAACCCAAACCATTCTATGATTTGGGAACCCCATGTGTGATCTCTCTACTCCTTTCACATAAGATGTGAGTTTAGATTAAAAAAAAAAACCTAAAAGAACATCTTTCAGCTGTGGAAGCCAGTCCTTCTGCAGGAAATACATCAACTACAGCCTACAGGGTTAGACTGAAATTTCAGCAAATCATAGAATCATAGAAAGGGAATGCAAACAACATGCACTTATATTAGAAAAACAAAAAATAAAATATATATACACACACAGATAGATAGATAGATAGATAGATAGATAGATAGATAGATAGATAGATAGATATTAAATCTACCATGGGTATTATGTTGGGGCATCAGAAACAACAACAAAAAGATCATAGAGAAGACAAAAAATTTTTCAAAGCATTGAATTATAAAAGTCCTGTCAGAGAAGTTTTTGCCCAGCCTCCAGAGTGTTTTCCTACCTGCAAAGTGAATCTCAGTGGCCAGAACTCAAGAATTGGGAAGATTCCTCTCCAAAATATATTTGAATGCTACCAGCCAAACGAGATGAGAAGTGAAGTTTTCAGAAACATAACATTTTAACACAATAATGGCTATTTTTGAACTTCAAATAAACAGCATGACTTAAATACAACATAAAACTCTACAGGTTCTTGCAAACAGCTCCACCAGTGTGGCTTAAACAACACACATTCCACGTGGCAAGGAGGTAACACCATCTCCAGCGCCCAACTTAGCTATTTTAAAAATTAATTAGGCAATTATACTCGGGGGGAAACTGTTGGAGTAATTTAGCTGCTTAATCAAATCCCAGGTACCAAATTATGGACCTGATCCTGCAGTTCTTATTCAAGTCAAACTCCTCTTGATGTCAGTGGGAGTTTTGCCTAATTAAAGATCAGGACATGTGCGTATGCAAGCTCCCTTTTAAACGGTGGCTTTGAATTCAGTCTTAGGAACATGAGGATGGCTCTGAATCCCAAATTGTTGCCTACAAGTTTCTCACACGAGGCTGGGGGTGTATTAATGGTTTTTTTGGGTTTTTTTTCTTTTTTTTCCCTAAGTCTGACTCAAATTAACTTCCAGCTAAAGTCTGGAGATTTAGCTAAAGAGCCTTACAAGGCCCAATAGTGAACTGACCTAGTTTTTGCCTTTTTTTTTTTAAATAGCAATTAGATAGTGTTACAAAACAAAAGCAGGTTGTAAAACTATTGGCTATGAATCATGCTCAGCAGCACTGGCTGAGGCTCATGGCATTGTTTCATGCTGAGCAGTCCACACAAGCTGTCCCTAAGGGTTTAGATGAGTAAATTAGTTTGTGCCATTCCCAAAAGGGGACTGTCTCACACACAAGGATTCTGGGTGGCATGCCCAAGTCTCTGCAACACAGAGAAGCCAAAAGAGGAGTATTTGGGGGGAAGGAGGAGGAGCAGAGGGGGAGCATCCTCCTCCTTCCCACTCTTCAAGCCAGGCTCAATCACTAAAAAGCTACTTTGTGGGGTTCACTCCAGAGATGTGGGGTCACACAGGAGAACTGTCTTCACCCCTGGCTTCACTAAAAAGCTACTTTGTGGGGTTCACTCCAGGCAGGAGAGATGTGGGGTCACGCAGGAGAACTGTCTTCACCCCTGGCTGCTCCTTTTTGATGTTCCCAACCCCATCAAAAACCTTCTGAGCAGCTGTGCTGACATACTCTGCTGATCTTGCCTCTTCAGATGCCTCGGTGATGTGTCAAGGGGCAGACACTGAAGCGTCACAAGCTGGGAAGAGGTAAACCAAAAATCAGTCAACAAGCAACAGATCTGGTGGAGCAGAAGATTGTTAAACACTGACAGTTGCCTTGTTAGTGTTAAGATTCTTAAAGGGAAAGGCTTGTCCTCCAAAAGAACATGCGAGGGGGTAGCCACCCCACATCCCTTCCCCTCAACAGCTCCTTCTTTTGTTTAGAGAAAATAGAAAACAGTGTTTGCAGAGAGCAATGAGCTGGTCCAGGCCCTTCCTACTGATGCCTTTGAAGCAGAGAGGAGAGGAACTTGTGTGTGTGTGTCTGAAGATAGAAGGAAATCACATTTCTGTCTAATACACTGGAGCAATTGACCATGAAAAGGTTAGATGTTAGGAAATAATTATCTCTAGACACAGCTCCTGACAGGGTCAGTGTCCACAAGGATTATTTCCTGTGAACCCAGTGGCTGCTGCTGGGAAGGGAGGTGGGTCTCACCCAGCTCTCCCTGGCCCCACATTCCACCCTTGCTAATGGCACTCGTGCACCCCAGTGGCCCAGCAGCTGAAGCAGATAACCAGGAGTGAAGGGGTTAAGTGCCTGTCACAATAGAAACCTCTGGGGGCACTTGACCTTTTCACATTTTTTATTCAGGAATGAGCATTTTGTGCCTGTTTGAGGAAGTTCATCTACATTTGTCCTCATTCTTCACCCTGTTTGCTTATTGTCCCTTCCCTTCACTCAATGCCCCAGCGTCCCATTAAATACCCAGCAACCTCCATTGATGAATATGAATTTGGGGCAAAGTTGCAGAGGGGGACACAAATACTTCACATTGATCAAGTGACTTACAAGGAATTTTAACGTACTCCAAGCATATGTTTCTGCTGAATAGCAGCTTCCTACACACACAACACTCACCTGTCACTGCCTCAATGTGAAGAGGAAGAAAAATCACACATCCATGAGCAGAAGCACCACACTGGATGGAGCAACAGACTCACAAGAGCATTAAAGATGTTTAAATACTACCAAAAAATGCTGAATTTTACATGCTAAATGCTGTGCTGCAAGAGAAGGCACAGTGATACCTGCTGTGGTCTTTCCTTCAGCAACTAAAGCTATGAAGCAAGAGGGAGAGTCTGGTTTGCAAAGCTCATTGGATGGACAAACCCAGAATGAGCTTGTTGCTGCCTCTCTCATTTATTTGCAGATATCCCAAAAAAGGTAGAAGCAATATTCAAGAGTTTGATCCTGCTGGGATCAAGGAGAGTTTTTTTGCATGGGAGTCTCAAAGCACGTGTGTCCAATTTGTTCATGTTTTTTGGGTTCAAATAAAAACCAAATCTCCAGCCTTCCCTGCATGGGAGTTTCAACCACATTCTTCCACTGGGGGAGAGCATCAGGGCTTGAACAAGAAAGAGTTTCTGCATGATCTAAGTGAATTGTCCTGAGGAGACTGGCATTACTGGGAGCTTTGAACACAACTACAGAGGATCTTTTATAGATGCACTCCAGAGGGGAGATCCTTAGATGGGTCCCTTTAATGCCTGCCCCCATATGCAATCCAGATGAAATTCTTTATCAGATGGGGCCCGGATCTTGCTCCCATTAAAAAGTTCTGCTACTGAATTCAGTGGAAGCAGATCTATTTTGCCTTAGATGCTTATACAGCTTCCCTTATCACAGTGCCACAAAATGATTACCCTTCATTCTTCTGAGGCACAAAAGTCTTCTCCACTTTGCACACAGGGCAGAGCCAGGCAAGGTGACACCTTGGCTCTCAATACCAATGGAAACCTGGTGAAGATGTGGAGAAAGGGTGAGTCAAAGTGAGCCAAATTCCCATTTCTCCTTTAATACCCTTCACAATGGCTCCTTCACCGTTTCCTAGAGCACTGGCCCAAATACCTAAGTGAAAACAAGCAAATAGCTGCTTATTTCCAAGTATGAATGGCATGGTTTCCCCATGGGCACCATGTCTCTGGGAATTATTGAACTGGAAACCAATCAGCCTGTGTTCCTTAATGATTTATTTGCTAAAAATCTCTCCTTCCTTAGATAACAGAGCCATTCCGTGTCTCATCCTGCTGTTTAGTGACACAGCAATCTAAAAGTATTGATCATTAAGGGTTTCTACAGCCACAGCATGTCTTTTTAGGTACCTTCATGTATTTGCAAACTGAGTACCATAAAGGGCAGTCATAAAAGGCAATCAACAAAGATATTAATAGAGATGGAACACTTGCATAGCAATGCAGCATGGACAAGGGCCAACAGAGGCCAGCACTAAGCAAACAAACAATTTGCAACCAAATTTCAGCCTAAACAGGAACTCAAAGCTGTTCATAGAATCATAGAATCACAGAATAGTTCGGGTTGGAAGGGACCTTAAAGATCATCCAGTTCCAACCCCCCTGCCATAGGCAGGGACACCTCCCACTAGACCAGGCTGCCCAGTGCCCTGTCCAGCCTAGTCTTGAACACCTCCAGAGATGGGGCATCCACAACCTCCCTGGGCAACCTGTTCCAGTGCTTCACCACCCTCACTGTAAAGAATTTCTTTCTTATGTCTAGTCTAAATCTATCCCCCTCTAATTTATATCCATTGTTTCTAGTCCTCCCATCCGATATTATGTTAAAAATTCCTTCCCCTGCCTTTCTGTAGGACCCCCTCAGGTACTGATAAGTTCCTCTGAGGTCCCCTCTGAGCCTTCTCTTCTCCAGGCTGAACAACCCCAACTCCTTCAGCCTGTCCTCATAGGGCAGTTGCTCCAACCCTTTGATCATCTTCGTGGCCCTCCTCTGGACCCTCTCCAAGAGCTCAATGTCCTTCCTGTGTTGAGGGCTCCAGAACTGGACGCAATACTCCAGGTGTGGTCTCGCCAGTGCTGAGTAGACAAACTTACCACTGCTCAAGCAGAGAAGAGTCAGCAGTGAAGAGACCAAGATGGTCAAGCTCTGCTCTAACTATTCTACTTCACTCCAAGTTTATTTCTAGTTCACAACATCCTGGATACACTTTTGCTTTTCTAAATCAGGTTGGTGTCATTCTCCAGGGTCTGGAACAAGGTGTTCATACCTCACAGGAGATCTTGCAAGAAGTGCTGGGCACTCCAGCTCCTTTTGCTTTCTTTGAAGGGATGTCATTAGCAGGTAGCACCTTGGAATTCCAGCTCCTCACTACTTTTTATCACACTCCTCCAGTCCCTATGACCAAAAACCTAAGAGCTCATAGGCCCAAATAATTTAAGAATAAACAGCATAATAGCTCAGGTGACCAGTAGAGTGAACCAGAAGGACCTTGGAATTCCAGCTCCTCACTGTTTTTTATCACATTCCTCCAGTCCCTTTGACCAAAAACCTAAGAGCTCATAGTCCCAAGTGATTTAAGGATAAAGAGCACAGCAGCTCAGATGACCAGCAGAATCAAGCAGAAGGAGCCTGTTATTTAAATCAGGTTCTCTACCAGAGAAATATCATAGAAAGTGGTGTGTTGGAAGGGACCATCTAGTCCAATTCCCTGCCACCAGTGAGCAGGGACATCCTGCACTACATCAGATTGCTCAGAGTGTCATCAAGCCTGCCCTTCAGTGTCTCCAGGGATGAGGATTCCACCACCCCTCTGGGCAACCTGGGCCAGTGTCTCACCACCCTCATGGGGAAGAACTTCTTCTAACCCTGCCCTGCTCTAGTTTCAAACCACTGCCCCTCATCCTGTGCCTCTATGTCCTGGCAAACAGCCCCTCCCCAGTTTTCCTAGAGTACTGAATAACTATGAGCAGAAACAAAGTCTCCAGAGAGGAGAGTGTGATGTGTTACCTTGGCTGAGACATCCCACAAGCACAAATTCAAATTTAAAACTTGCTGCCTGACACAGAAACAATGTGCCTTCAAATCAGGAGCTGTTGGCATGCACCACATCTACCAGCAGTGAAGTGTGGCTGCCCAGCTCTCTCTCCTCTTCTCTTCTCTTCTCTTCTCCCCTCTCCTCCCCTCTCCTCTCCTCTTCTCCTCTCCTCTCCAAGGAGAGCTGAGATACATCTATTTCACTAACTGAGCCTAACTCAGCTCTACCCATTGCTCTGTGCAGCAGAGTTGTCTTGGTGACCAAAGCAAGAGATTTCCTCCAAAAAATGATGCCCTGCATGGCAACAACACATCTCTCCCCAGTGCCACCAGGCAGTGAGCCTGGGGACAGTCATGCTCAGTCATATTCCCCCAGAAGCAGCTTTCAGGAGGCATTTGTAGGCATTTAAAAACTTCCCACCCAAGAAGTTATGCACTTGTCACTTTACCTTCTGACACACAGGTTTTTAATTTAGTTGTAGAGGCAGGAACTTTATATGCCTCAAATTTTATATGTTAATGCCAGATGTGAACACATTAGCACGTGTTCTCTCTCTCTGCCTTGCTGCACTTCTTGGGAAAGGATGCTGTAAGTGCTGTGACCCCAAATCTTCAGGCAACAGGCAAAAACTAGCATCAGACCAGCAGCCAGAAGGTTCTCCTATGCCTTAGCACTTCTCCCAGAGCCCTGGAGAATTCCAAGCAGTAAGACAATCTGTTAGAAAACACTTCCCAGCCTCCCAAGCACAAAATAGCCCTGGACACAAAAGGATTAAAAAGGGAGAAATTTGATTTTCTAATTATGAAAGATAATAAGGAAACTGCTAAAGACCACACACTGTCTGGTTGCAACAGGAGATTCACTCCAGCTGCTTCAATGTGTTGAGAGGAGCTGTTATTAATGCAAGCAGCCTTTAAATTAATGCAGGTGCCAGAATCTGTCTGCTACCTGGACCTGAGATGAAAAGCTGCAACTTCTTTTGATAATCATTGTTTCAATTCAAAATCAATTAACTTCTTTTTTGCATTTTACTGTTGGTTTGGTGGTGGGTTTTTCCCCCCTTAAGTTAAACACTTTTACAGCCCTCCTCAATTACTAAAATGTAACTTCATAGATGATACCTGGACTTTGGATTATCCTCCTGGACTTACAGTGCTCTTCCAAATGCATCCCTGAGGATGAACTGCTTAACTCCAAGATCCATTAACATTATAAAACAAGATAAATGGTGCTGTTCATAATTATATTGAAGAGTTTGCACATTTTAAATAACAAGCAATAGCTTCTTGCTGTTGTTGCTGGCAGGGCCTTCTTCCCACAAAGCCTGGACTATGAGAGACAGTGAGCCATGAATTCTGCCTCTCCTAAGTCTACCTCATATTTTCACAGAATCACAACGTTGGAAGGGACCTTCAAAGACCATCTAAGTCCAATCCCCTGCCTCCAGTGAGCAGGGACATTCTGCACTAGATCAGGTCACTTAGAGCCTCAGTAAGCCTGGTCTTGAGTATCTCCAGGGATGGGGCCAGTGGACAACCTGGGCCAGTGTCTCACCACCCTCATGGGGAAGAACTTCTTCCTCATGTCTCATCTAACCCTGTCCTGCTCTAGTTTCAAACCCCTGCCCCTCATCCTGTGTCTCCATGCCCTAACAAACAGCCCCTCCCCAGCTTTTCTGGAGCCCCTTCAGGCCCTGGGAGGTCTCCCCACAGCCTTCTCCAGCCTGATCAGCCCCAACTCTCTCAGCCTATCCAGAGATAGGCTCCAACCCCATGATCATCCTCATGGCCTCCTCTGGACCCTCTCCAACAGCTCTATGTCTTTCTTGTGCTGAGGGCTCCAGAGCTGGAGGCAGTAACTCCAGATGGGATCTCACCAGAGCAGAACAAAGGGGCAGAATCCCCTCCCTCCACCTGCTGCCCACAGCTCTGCTGCTGCAACCCAGGACACAGTTGGCTTCCGGGCTGTGAGTGCACACACTTGGCTCATGTCCAGCTTCTCATCCACCAACACTCCTCCCAAGACCTCTTCCACCACCCTGCTCTCTATCACACCACATTTCCATACAATCACAGAACTATAGAATGGTTTGGGTTGGAAGGAACCTTAAAGATCATTTGATTCCAAGCCCCAGCCATGGACAGGGACACCTCCCACCCTGTCCTGGTCCTGTCCAGCCTGGCTTTGAAGCCTTCCAGGAATGGGGCAAGCACAGCTTCAGTGGTAAACCCATGCCAGTGTAAGTTTTTTCATTAATTCTCTAGGAAGAAGTGCCCCTGCACATTCAAAGGAAGCAAGACAGACCTTGGGGACAGCCAGGGAGAGGGACCAGTCAGAGCATCCATGTCCCCTGACCTTGCTCTGTAGCAGTGGGCATATGCTGCCTGCCTCAGCCTCCAACTTGAAACACTAGAGGTTCATTTCAGAGCAGAGTCCATCCTTAACAGGACACCTGAGGAGTTCAGAAGCACGTGTGTTGTCCCCAACCAGCCTGCTCTGAGCACTCAGCACTGTAACCTTCAGCAAGGTCTAGAAATATGGAAAGGGTAAGTGTGAGGAGGATGAAGCCAGGCTCTTCTCTGTGACCTCCAATGATAGGACAAGGAGCAGAGGGTGCAAGTTGGAACACAGGAGGTTCCACAGAAATAGGAGAAAAAAACTGGTCAGGGTAAAGGTGAGAGAAGAGTGTCCCAGGCTGCACAAAGAGGGTGTGGGGTCTCCTTCTCTGGAGACATTCAAACCCCACCTGGACACCTTCCAGCATGACCTGATCTGGGTGTTCCTGCTCTGGCAGGGGGATGGGACTAGATAATCTCTCAAGGTCTTTTCCAATCCCTGAGATTCTGTGGAAAAGAAAATTTAAAAAAATTTTAAAAATAAAAGGAAGAGGGGGTGGGGGAGGTGAGAAGGGGCCCAGGGCATCCTGGTGTGGTAGGACAGAAGCCACCAAAGGGGCCCATTTCAGTTTGATTTGTTGCGGCACTCTAGATGCAAGATGAAATCTGAGAGATGAAATCTGAGCAATTTCTTGCTTCTCTTCTGTCTGGACAGTATATTAACACTATAAAGAGGGCTGAACAGTGGGGCATCCCCAACCCCATTATTGTCAAGGCCTATTTCAAAGGCAATGGCTGAAATGCCCGGTGCTGCCTTTGTTGATCCTGGAGTCAGGTCTCTCCCCGTGTTGCACTTCTATCAAACCCGCCAGGCTGTGCAAATTAAAAATCAGCTTTCTCTGGAAGGGTGGAGGAGGGAGGGGGAGCCCAGAGGATCGCTGTCTGAGCCTGCACACACTGCTCACTACATTCAAGCTACTTTCAAGTTCCTTAAGCAAAAGCAGGGCGAGGAGAAAAACCCCAAAAGACACCAGTTCTCCTGTGTGAAAGCCAGAATCTGACTTTCAAGGCACCAGCACGAAGCTCAGCCATGGTCTGGGCTACAAGAAGGTCCTAAACCAGACTGCCATACCTGCCACCAAGCATTCTGGTCAGAGAAAAATGCAAAATAACACCCAGGCTCTTTATTTTCCACCTCAGCCATGGTTTGGGCTGCAAGAAGGTCCTAAGTCATACTGCCATACCTGCCACCAAGCATTGTGGCCAGAGAAAAATGGAAAACACACCATCAAGGCTCTTTATTTTCCACCTTAGCCATGGTCTGGGCTGCAAGCAGGACCTAAGTCAGGCTGCCATACCTGCCACCAAGCATTGTGGCCAGAGAAAAATGGAAAACACACCATCAAGGCTCTTTATTTTCCACCTTAGCCATGGTCTGGGCTGCAAGCAGGACCTAAGTCAGGCTGTCATACCTGCCACCAAGCTTTGTGGTCAGAGAAAAATGGAAAACACACCATCAAGGCTCTTTATTTTCCACCTCAGCCATGGTCAGGACTGCAAGAAGGACCTAAGTCAGGCTGTCATACCTGCCACCAAGCATTCTGGTTAGAGAGGAATGCAAAACACAGCCAGGCTCTTTATTTTCCACCTCAGCCATGGTCTGGACTGCAAGATGTCCTAAGTCAGGCTGCCATACCTGCCATTGTGGTCAGAGAAAAGTGCAAAACACGCTATCAAGGCTCTTTATTTTCTACCTCTGGGGAAGTGGTCCACCTCAGCCATGATCTGGGCTGCAAGAAGGTCCTTAGTCAGGCTGCCATACCTGTCACCAAGCGTTGTGGTCAGAGAAAAATGCAAAACACACCATCAAGGTTCTTTATTTTCCATCTCTGGGGAACTGGTCGACCTCAGCCATGGCCAGGGCTGGTAGAAGGTCCTAAGTGAAGCTGCCATACCTGCCACCAAGCATTCTGGTCAGAGAAAGATGCAAAATAACACCCAGGCTCTTTATTTTCCACCTCAGCCATGGTTTGGGCTGCAAGAAGGTCCTAAGTCATACTGCCATACCTGCCACCAAGCATTGTGGCCAGAGAAAAATGGAAAACACACCATCAAGGCTCTTTATTTTCCACCTTAGCCATGGTCTGGGCTGCAAGCAGGACCTAAGTCAGGCTGTCATACCTGCCACCAAGCTTTGTGGTCAGAGAAAAATGGAAAACACACCATCAAGGCTCTTTATTTTCCACCTCAGCCATGGTCAGGACTGCAAGAAGGACCTAAGTCAGGCTGTCATACCTGCCACCAAGCATTCTGGTTAGAGAGGAATGCAAAACACAGCCAGGCTCTTTATTTTCCACCTCAGCCATGGTCTGGACTGCAAGATGTCCTAAGTCAGGCTGCCATACCTGCCATTGTGGTCAGAGAAAAGTGCAAAACATGCTATCAAGGCTCTTTATTTTCTACCTCTGGGGAAGTGGTCCACCTCAGCCATGATCTGGGCTGCAAGAAGGTCCTTAGTCAGGCTGCCATACCTGTCACCAAGCGTTGTGGTCAGAGAAAAATGCAAAACACACCATCAAGGTTCTTTATTTTCCATCTCTGGGGAACTGGTCGACCTCAGCCATGGCCAGGGCTGGAAGAAGGTCCTAAGTGAAGCTGCCATACCTGCCACCAAGCATTCTGGTCAGAGAAAGATGCAAAACACACCATCAAGGCTCTTTATTTTCCATCTCTGGGGAACTGGTCTACCTCAGCCATGGTCTGGGCTGCAAGAAGGACCTAAGTCACACTGCCATACCTGCCACCAAGCATTGTGGCCAGAGGAAAATGCAAAACACACCTCCAAGGCTCTTTATTTTCCACCCCCCTCCAGGGAAGGTCCCCAAGACCCATGACAAGCTTATTAGGGAGCATTTCAATCCAAATCAACTCGTCAAGAAAAGAAAGTGGAGAAAACCCACATTCGGTTAAAGAGCTTTACTCATGCAGAAAAGCTGCCAGTGTGAGGGTTTGAAATCACCTGGGCACACCTAAGGGATTTGCATTCCCTTGGCACAGCTTTACTCTGGCCCACAAAGCATCACCCAATGTCATGGCTTCCATCTGAGCAGGGAACAAAAGAGGTTGACAGCCCAGCACCACCTTCCCCTCTTGGGGGCTAGAGCCCTTCCCTAGGGATTTTGTGTAAGTTTATGCAGAAACCTTTGCTCCTTCGAAGGAAGGAAGTTTGGATTCTTCTATAAAAGCTAAAGACCAAGGCAAAAAAAAAAAGAAAGAGGTCCTTCCAGAAACAAAGGAGGTGGAACCCGGGGCCAGCAGGGGGGTAACTGCACCCCATTGTTAAATATTAACAAAATAGAGCAGTAGAAATGGATGTCCATCAACAGAATTAGAAGGAACTAAGTGAGTTTAAGAACAAAAAGGTTTACTTATTTAAATTACAGATGAAAACCAGCTGGGAATGCAATTTATAGCACAAAGTACAAAGCTACCAGGCTGTTAAATGCCATTAGATTTCAAAGTGTTTTTCCCCCCCCCACCCCATTTTAAACTAAACACGTAGAATTATTTTAACTAAAATAAAGCTAATGCCAATGCAACCTTTAGATGTTCCATCCCTTCCCCTCTATCACTTTCAAATTCAGCTCATCCATTTACATTAACTAAATAGTTTGGTTCTCTCTTCCAACTAGAGGTCAGTCTTTCAGACAGGAGACTAAAGCCTGAAGAAAAATCAGCACAAGTAGATCTTTATTTTTTAAAATTACCTCTTACTATTAAATTCATTTCTTCTTTTCATAATTAAAAACCTTCGATTCCACTTTCATATTTCTCTTTATCACAAAGGAAGAATGAAAAAAGTAGCTGGCTAATTAACTTTACTGTTTGTCACATTTGATTTGTACATTTGGTCAGAGCAGAGATGCCTATCAGCAAAGATATTTTCAAGATATTCAGGAGTTTGAAGATTTGGGGTTGTGGCTTCCTCCAGGACACCTGTCCAAGAAAAAGAGCATCAGTCTTCAAAGCCAAGAGGGCCTTGCACCAAGATGGAATCCAGAGTTTCAAAACCTTTCCCATATCACCAAAATTCTCCAGGTGAAAACTCTGCCTTCACTACCTGAGACATTCTCTTGTTTTCCTTGACTTTGAGTTTCCCCTAAGCTCTGCAGCAGCAGACTCCAAATCCCAACAGATTGCTCCATCACTGCCTCCAGTGAGTTCAATTAATGGGACTTTTTAATTCCAAATATTTCTAGCACCAGATCATTCACCTAGACCCTGTGCTACAGAGCACTAAGCCACCTCTCTCTCTTGGACCTTCTCCTTGGGCTTTACCTGATTAAACCCTCTGCTGGGTTCCACTTCAGCATGACAAAGGATTTATGGTCATCCAGCAGAGATGCAACTCTAATGGTCACTGCTTAAGTGCACAAAGTTAGAGCTGAGAGGTTTTCAGAACAACCAAACCACCTGCACAATCAACTTATCCCACATTTACTTTTTCCACCAACAAAAACACAAAGTTCTGGATTACAGTCATGGATTCATAGAATGGTTTGGGTTGGAAGGGACCTTAAACATCATCCCTCCTCCCACAAAAAGGGACATCTCCCACTCCATGGCCAAGGTTTGGAAGCCTTCAGGGCAAAGATTCCCAATAATCAATCACACCAAGAGATTACATTTCTTAAAGTTTCTTCCTATCATAATTTTCATGCTTAAAACATGTTCAAAAGCTAAAAGAAACCCTTTTCAGTTTTTTAAAAAAAAAAGCAGCAAAATTAGTTTAAAAACTAAATTTCTTACAACTCCTTACTGTGACAATTTTTGCTTGGCTTAGCTCATCTTAAAAAATTTATATATCTACATATTTTTATATCTAGATATATTTTTATATATCCCAGCATCTGCTATTATATTTTATATATAATATTTTGTATATATCCCAGCATCTGCTGATATATTATATTTTATATATTATATTTTTTGTATCTCCCAGCATCTGCTGATATATTTTTATATGTATTATATTTAT
>VZTY01019097.1:7907-18561 GCA_013400935.1 Turnix velox
AGAGGTTGTGGATGCCCGCCCTCTAGAGATGTTTAAGGCCAGGCTGGACAAGGCATTGAGCAGCCTGATCTAGTGGCAGGGGGGTTGGAACTGGATGATCTTTAAGGTCCCTTCCAACCCAAACAATTCTATGATTCTATGACCAGACTGAAGAACACAGCAGTGCAAAACATCCCTTATGCAAGTAGATTGGTCTTGTCACTTGTCTTCATCAGTAGTACCAGGAGACATGTAGACCTTCAGGAGTACAGGAGAGGTCACAGAGCATTGGTAGAACATCATATCTGCTGGGACATGCTGATCAGCACACAAGCTTAGTGCTGGTACCACTAATGAGCCTTTTTTTTTTTTCCAAGAGAAATTGGATTTGGCCTTTTTGGAAGAACAGCTATAAACCCTTTTTTGCTACTGAAGAAATGAGGAAATAAATTCTCTTCCCTTCTTTTGTGTCCTGAAAAACAGGTATAAAATTGTACCCAGAATAGACATCTCCTTAATGTTCCCAATGATTCTTTCCCACTTGTGTGTTTTCCACATCACCAGAATCTCTTCAGAGGTTGGGGTTAATGGGACATTGTCCTCTGTCAGGAGCATCCCTCGAGGCCCTTTTCAGTGTTTGCAGTTTCCACCTAGGAAGATAACAGCCATGTCAAAAGTTCAGCTGGCTGTTCATTTCATTTAGATGGTCCTCCTTTGCTGCTGCTGCTGCTGCTAGCAGATCAAAAATAGAGGAGCCTGCAAGAGAGATGTCTGGCCAAAACCTTGCATTTTGGATAGAGATCTTTATTGCTTGGAAAATGTCAAAATCTGGTAGGACCCAGCAGCCTTGACACAAGTGTTATTTCTTAAAATATTGCTTTGAACCGTTACATAAAACCTATTTTAACTTGAACTGTATTGGCAGTGAATAATAGATGCCATAACAACTTTAAATATAGCCCTGTAAAATGTGCCATCAGAAATACATGAGCTGAGCTCATGTGCATTGTTAGTGCTCAGAGCTGCCACAAGCTCTGTCACAGCAAATGTCTAGAATTTAGTGACCTTTTGTGGGCACCTGTGGTCATGTGAATAATGGAAGGAGGTAAAACTTCGAGAACAGGAGGGTAAACCTTGAGTGGGGAAGTCCAGAATTTCACTTGGTGACTGGAAGGATGTGTTAAAAAAGATGCTAAATGGAATATTGATTCAGAAAGTCTTGGTGATCTATACAGAGTCATAGGGAAGGAAGATGAGGTGACACCATCACCATTTCCTTTGAGTCACCACCAGGTCATCCCACCTTCTTCACATTACTGAATCACAGAATATCAGGGAGTGAAAGGGACCTCAAGAGATCATCTAGTCAAATCCCCCTGCTGGAGCAGGAACACGTAGATCAGGTCACTCAGGAACATATCCAGGTGGGTTTTGAATGTTTCCAGAGAAGGAGACTCCACAACCTCTTTGGGCAGCCTGTGCCACTGTGACTCTATGTGAAAAAGTTTTTTCTTATATTTCTGTGGCACCTCCTGTGTTCCAGTTTGCACCCATTGCCCCTTGTCCTGTCATTGCAGGTCACTGGGAAGAGTCTGGCTCCATCCTCCTGACACTCATCCTTTACATATTTATAGACATGAATGAGGTCAGCCCTCAGTCTTCTCCAAGCTAAAGAGACCCAGCTCCCTCATCCTTTCCTCATAAGGGAGATTCTCTAATCCCTTAATCATCTTTGTTGCCCTGCACTGTACCCTCTCCAGTAGTTCCCTGTCCTTCCTTAATTGAGGAGACCAGAACTCAACACAAAATTCCAGATGTGGTCACATCCTTCAAACCTTTATCACAGTCTCCTATCTGTGGAGCTGATGCTGTATTATGTCCAGGATATGATAAATTGAGACAAGTGGGCATATGGCAAGAATACCTCTGCCCAGTTTCTCATCTTGATAGAATCAATTAATCATAACATTGCCCAGGTTAGAAGGAACCTTTCAGATCATTTAGCCCAAATATCAACCTCACTCTGACAAGAAGGATGCCAGCCTCCACGCCTGTCAGTCAAGCCTCTGTAAGCAGCCAGAAAAAGAAACAAAATAAAAATAAAACAAACAGAAAAGCCCCACAGAGCCTTTCAGAGTGTGTTTGTTAGTTCAGACGTGTTCCTTGTTCACTCATTACCATGTATCATTTCTTGCTGAGGGATATTTTCAGTAAGAACTCTCACTGATGCCAGCAGTTTAGAAGGCTTAATGCAAGCTATTTTATATCCTTTCATCAGCTTCAATAGTCCAGGGAGTTGACTTATGAGGGCTCTGCTTGCCTCTTTGCAGGGACTTTTTGGACTAAGAGTAATGTATAAACAACTCCAAATCATGACAAGCATCGTATGTGGAAGATCTGGTGCTGTTTGAGTGTCAAATAACCCTTTTTTCATGGCAGTGTGGTGGAGCCTGATTATAATGACCAGGCAGAATCATAGAATGGTTTGGGTTGGAAGGGACCTTCAAGATCATCTATTTCCACCCCCCCTGCCATGGGCAGGGATGCTTCCCACTAGATCAGGTTGTTCAGTGCCTCATCCAGTCCGGCCTTAAACACCTCCAGGGCTTGAGGGGGCATCCACAACCTCTCTGGGCATCCTCTTGCAGTGTCTCACCACCCTCACGGTGAAGAACTTTTTTCTTCTTTCCAGCATAAATCTCCCCTCTTTCAATTTGCATCCATTACTCCTAGTCCTGCCCAGTATCCCTTGCTCCATCCTTGCCAGCTGTAAACTTTGGCTTTTTTCTTTTGGCCACCCCTGTAGCACACTGAACTGAGCAAATATTTCTCTGCCAGGTTTGTGATCAGACCAGCAGAAGGCAGGGAGCAGGGCTGAGACCTTTCAGCTCAGAGGCAGGGGAGGAAAGAGGAGCAGGGAGTTCAGGACCATACTTCTGACAGCAGTGAGCCCCAGGGCCAGCAAAGCTCCTGGGCTTTCTGCAGAATTTCTCAGATACTGGAATGCAAAATAAGAAATAAGAGCTGCTTGTGAGGTTGACATGGCCATCCCTTGGACCTACTATTGAGTTGTCCCCTGAGGAATTCACTCAAGTATTTTGGCTGGTCTAATTTAAAATGACCCAAGCTGTAGGGCTGCCGCCATTTATTTCAGGAGACTATTTCACGGTCCAGCAGGCTTCAGCGCTGATGAAATGCTTCCCTCTGTTCTTGCTAAAGATCCTTTTCTCATTCTCAGCTCTTCACACCTAGTCAGACTCTACTGGACCCTGCAAATAATTCCTCTTCCCCTTTGGCTTTTAAACTCCTCTAATGCTAACAGTTATCCTCCTCTTCACAAGTTCAGCCTCCTTTGCTTTTCAATCACTTCAGTGCTTTATTTCTCCATTATTTCCCATTTGTTAGTTCTGTTCCCCTCCAGCAGCAGACCTTACATAGGATCGTGGTGTGGTACCAAAGTGGAACAGAGAAGATGTGTAAAATGCCCCTGGGATCTGATTCAGAGGCTGCAAGTGCTGATGGAAACATTTCTGGATAATTCCTGAACCAGTAAATTGGGCAGTATCAAAGATGCTAGAACTGATTTGTTGCACTTCTAAATTGTTATAGCCTACTTTGGCACACTTTTGACCCAGGTTAGACATTGCTTGTCCAAATATTGACACAGTTTGGGGATAAATGTGTTCTTCCTCAGCAGTTCTGATGCAGCCACCCTCTTCAGAGTGTAAAGCGACTTAATGGTGTGGGTACAGCTACAGTTTCAGTGCCTGAGAAGAGCCATCTCCCATGTCCTTGTACTGATGCAGCCCTAGAGATTTGATGATTTGCTAGACCTGAAGTCCAGAAGAGGGCCATGGGAATGATCTGAGGGCCGGAGCACTGTCTCCTACAAGGACAGGCTGAGAGAGTTTGGGCTGTTCAGCCTGGAGAAGAGAAGGGAATGCAGGGAGACCTACTAGTACCTGAAGGAACCTACAAGAAACCTGGGGACTGTTTTCCAGGGTACCTGAAGGCACCTACAAGAAACCTGGGGACTATTTTCCAGGGTATGTAGCATTAGGAAGAGAGCAAATAGTTTCAAACTAGAGCAGGGCATGTTTAGATGAGACATTAGGAAGAAGTTCTTCACTATGAGGGTGGTGAGGCACTGCAGTAGGTTACCAGAGAGGTGGTGGTGGCCCTATCCCTGGAAACATTCAAGGCCAGGCTTGATGAGGCTCTGAGCAACCTGATCTAGTACAAGATGTCCCTGCTTTATGCAGGGGGATTGGATTAGATGACTTCTGAATATCCCTTCCAACTCCATGGTTACTTAATTTGATCACAAAAAATTTCCTTTATTCCTTTATTTAGGGAAGAGGAAGAGTAAGGTAAATTAAGGGCAAATTTTACAGGAAACAGTGCAAGCCTGAGGGCAAAAGAAAGGATATGTAAAAATAACAGCTGGCCTCTTTGAAAATGTGTGGAAGCCTTAGCAAGTATTGAGAACAAAAGGCAGTTTATCCCAGGAGACTCACGTGGTGATAGTCTTCATTGCATATTGATTTGCCCACGTCTCCACTTTCTCTTCCCATGTGGCCTCCATAACATGCATTGCTCCAAACCAGTTAGTTGCCTTCACATCAAAATCCTTCATAGGTAAATCTCCACACCTTTAGTATGTTGCCTTCAAACTGCCAGTTGAATGCTAGTCAAGATTTGAAAGTTTTATTAATTGAAGTTTTGGAGGCTTTGCCCTGAATGGGTTAGTGCTATTTTGGTGTTTTCAGTGTCATTTTGACTGACTCCTAATTTAATTCAGATTATATTCTCTCAAGGGCTCTCACTGAACAACTGCTAATTCACTTCCAAGCTTCTTCATGGTGCATGTCTCTTAAAAGCTGTGTTCATTCAAATGTTTTGGCTTCTGTGAAAGAGGCAGTTTTAAAATCACAGAATAGGAACATAGGTTGGGTTGGAAAAGACCCTTAAGGTCATTCAGTCCAACCATCAAACTAATTCTGACCAAAAACCATAACAGAAACATTTCCCTAAGCATCTTCTAAATACTTCCAGAGATGGTTCCACTTCTCTTTGCAACCTTTTCCAATGCTTGAGAACACTTTCAGTGTAGAACATTTTCCTAATGTACAGTCTAAGCTTCTCCTGGCCATTTCCTCTTGTCCTATCACTTGTAACTTGGGAGAAGAGACCAACACTTACATTGCTATAAAATCCTTTTGGGTACTTGTAAAGAACAATAAGGTCTCCCCTCAGCCTGCTTTTCTCCTGGATGAACAACCCTTTGTCCCTCAGTTGTTCCTCATAAGACTTATTCTCCAGCTCTATTGTCCTTCTCCAGCACCTCCATGTCTTTTTTGTGGTGAGAGGCCCAAAACTGAACATAGTATTTGAACTAAGAACATAGTTCTTCATAAGACTTATTCTCCAGACCCCTCACTAACACTGTTGTCCTTCTCCAGCACCTCAATGTTTGTCTTTTTTGTGGTGAGAGGCCCAAAACTGAACATAGTATTTGAACTAAGAACGTAGTTCTTCATAAGACTTATTCTCCAGACCCCTCACTAACACTGTTGTCCTTCTCCAGCACCTCAATGTTTGTCTTTTTTGTGGTGAGAGGTCCAAACCTGCACACAGTACTTGAGATGCCAAGTATAGGGGGACTATCACTTCCATGCTGTTTCTGACACAAGCCAGGATGCTCTTGGCCTTCTTGAACATGTGGCTCATATCTTGGTGAGAATTGCACAGTGGTGCTCAGGTATTTCTTGTTCTCTTCTCAGAGTACTCTCAAAGCTCATAAATTAAAATTAAAATTGGGCTGGAGCACCTCCCTTATGAGCACAGGCTGAAGGAGTTGGGGTTGTTCAGCCTGGAGAAGAGAAGGCTCAGGGGGGACCTCATAGTAGCTTCTCAATACCTGAAGGGGGCCTCCAGAAAGGTTGAGGTAGGACTTTTTAATAGGGTCCAGGATGGCAGACTAGGAGTGATGGATGCAAATTGGAAGAAGGGAGGGAGATTTAGGCTGGAGAGAGGAAAGAAGTTCTTTCCTGTGAGGGTGGTGAGACACTGGAAGAGGATGCCAATAGAAATTGTGGATGCCCCCTCATCCCTGGAGGTGTTTAAGGCCAGGCTGGATGAGGCATTGAGCAACCTGGTGTAGTGGGAGATGTCCCTGCCCATGGCAGGAGGTTGGAACTGGATGGTCTTTAAGGTCCCTTCCAACCCAAACCATTCTATGATTGTATATGGGATACAGCTCCATTCAGTGATGTATTGCAAGCATCCAACTCATGGACTTTGACCAATGATATACATTTGGTCTACTGGAACATGCTGGAGTTCACATGAGGTACAACTTATGGATATTTTGGACATTGAATCCTCAGCAACATCTGTTTTTCTGCATACTTTTGCTCCTCATGCTCTATAGTGATTGCCAGGGAAGGTACAGAAAGTTCTTTATATAGCAAACCACCAAGAGATAGTCTGCTTCTTGATCTTCTCTGCTAAGCCAGTGTGATTGCATGAAACTTTAAGTTTGGTGGAAGTTCTTCACCATGAGGGTGGTGAGACACTGGAACAGGCTGCCCATAGATGTGGTGGAGGTCCCATTCTTTGAGATATTCAAGATCAAGCTTGATGAGGTTCTGTGCAACCTGATCTAGTGCAAGGAGGTTGGAATAAATGACCTTTGAAGATCCCTCCCAGTAACTTGATTCTATGGTCCTCTGACTATATTTCTGACTCTCCTCATAGAAATTATTAGAGCTTGTCTATTTTTGGACCCACTATTACAATGAGGATTTGACCTAGGATCCCACTTTGCAAGACAGAGAGGATTCAGAACTATTTAACATTTATTTTTAGCCCTTGCCATTTCTTATGGCTCAGGTGTAACCTGGTGACAATAGCGTGTGCAGTGAAGTGCTTTTAACTAAATTGGAGAGGTTTCCACTGCATGCTGGAGATAATTTTCCTTTTCTGACTTAGATTCCCTTGTGCCTTTTCCAAAGATGTGTAGTGTCAGAGAGTCTTGCCCTAAACCCTTTCTTCACACACTCTTCCTGCCAGTGAATTTGCATGAAGCAGCGAGTTAAGAAAGCCTTGATTCAGCAAATCACTTAGGTATGTCTTAAGAGCTTTGCTGAATAGAGATGGACTTTAGCACCTACTAAAAGTGAAGTATTTCCTCTGCAGAGGGGGTTGGGGAATCGTGCTGACACACTGTATTTGCTAATAATTGCAATTTTAGGCAGGCACATCTGCATATATAAATATATATATATATATTGCACCAAAACTGAGCTAAAAACTCATATATTGACTGTCAATGTGCATTAGAATCAGAGAATTATAGAATCATAGAATAGGTTGGCCGGGAAGGGACTTTAAAGATCATCAAGTTCCAACCTCCCTGCCATGGGCAGGGACACCTCCCACTAGACCAGATTGCTCAGTGTCTCATCCAGCCTGGCCTTAAACACCTCCAGAACGGAGGCATCCACAACCTCTCTGGGCAACCTCTTCGAGTGTTTCACCACCCTCACTGTAAAGAATTTCCTTCTTATATCTAGCTTGAATCTCCCCTCTTCCAATTTACTTCTGTTATTCCTAGTCCTTCCATCACACATCCTATTAAAAAATCCTACCCCTGCCTTTCTGTAGCCCCTTTTAGGTATTGAGAAGCTACTATGAGGTCTCCCCTGATGAGACAGAGAACTGGAGAAAAATTTCCAGTCTTCTGGTGAAATACTGTTTAGCCTCTGCAAGTTCTTTCACTCGAAGAGTTAGTATTTCCTTTGTTAAAAGGCTGTGTTACTTTCCTCCTCCATTTTACTGCACTTTTGCCTGTTTATTTGTTGCCAGATGATGACTGGCTCAATAAAGGTAATACCTTGCTCCTGTTTCTGTCAGCACAGAGAGTCCAAACATCATACACCTCGTCAATACAGCTGTTTTTGTGGATGGGGTTTGCTGGCCCAGAGGGGAATTACCACTCTCACCTATTACTTAGGTTAGAGCAGTTCACTCCCTGGTTCTCTGGTGCTGATTAATAACAATGTGGATCAATAGCCCATCAACCAGCCAAGATCCCATAAGAGTGCTCTCAAGAGCTATTAACACAGATTTGACTTCTTGCCTTGTTGCTCTCTTTTTTTGTTTGGGAAATTAAAGTTTTCCCCAAGCCAGTTGGAGAGGACAACAACAGGACAGTCTTATGTCATGAAGGCAAATCATATCATAGCATCATAGAATGGTTTGGGTTGGAAGAGACCTTAAAGGTCATCTAGTTCCAACCTCCCTGCCATGGCCAAAAGGTCAAGGAAGGAGATTTTCCTCATCTACTTTGGTCTGGTGCAACCTCATCTGCAGTATTGCATCCAGCTCTGGAGTCCCCAGTTCAGGAGGGGCATGAACCAGTTGGAATGGGTCTAGGAGAGGGCCACAAAGATGATCAGAGGGTTGCAACATCTCTCCTATGAGGACAGACTGAGAAAATTTGGGATTGTTCAGCCTGGACAAGAGAAAGCTGCAGGAGGCATTACAGCAGTCTTCCAGTACCTGAAGGGAAGATGGAGATCTTCACAGGGGTGTGTAGCAATAAGGTGAAGGAAAATGGTTTTCAAAAGAAAGAGATTTACATTAGGCATGAGAAAGTGTTGTTGGGTTATGGGGTTTTTTTAGGTAGTCCCCTAAGCGACATGGTCTGATCTCATAGTTGGTCCTGCTGTGAGTGAGAGCCTGGACTAGAGCTCTCTGGTGGCCCCTTGAAACCTCAGTTATCCTGTGATCCCATTATCTCTCCATCTTCTCTGACTGCAATACTCAGAGCTACCAGAAGTTCATGTTCAAGACATCTCCATTTCCCTGCCCATGGTAGGGTCGAAAGTTATTTTCATTCTCTCTTCTCTCTCATTTATTGCCACCATAAGCAGGGGTTCATGCCTTCACACATGTTCTACTTTCACACCACATTTGTTATTTATTTAGGAGAATAATTAGGGTATGGGGATGTCAGTATCCTTTTCTCCATTAGGTGAATGGGTGGAAGTCAAATATGTGGGATGGCATCCATGCCTGTGTGTACATCTACCAGAAAGCGTAGTCTTATGAGGTGGCCCCTGTGCCCAGTGTCCCATCAGTGAAGTTAATCCGTGGACACCACATGTACAGTGTTTCCATGTGATGACACCAAGCTGTATGGTGCAGTTGACACACCAGAAGGAAGGGTTGCCATTCAGAGGGACCTTGACAGGCTTGAGGCTGCGCCAGCCTCATGAAGTTCAGTAAGGCCAAGTGCAAGGTCCTGCACCTGGGTCAGAGCAATCCCAAACACAAATACAGGATGGATGGAGTGTGGCTTGAGTGTAGCCCAGAAAAGAAGGGTTTGGGGATGTCAGTGGATGAAAAACTCAACATGAGCCACCAGTGTGCACTTGCAACCAAGAAGCCAACCCAGTCCTGGGTTGCATCAAGAGAAGTGTGACCAGCAGGTCAAGAGAGGTGATTTTGCCCCTCTACTTGGTTCTGGTGAAACCCCAACTGGAATTACTGTTTCCAGTTCTGGAGCCCTCAACATAAGAAGGGCATTGGAGCAGGTCCAGAGGAGGGCCACAAAGATGATCAAAGAGCCTTCTGAGGACAGGATGAAGGAGCTGGGTTTGTTCAGCCTGGAGAAGAGAAGGCTCGGAAGGGACCTCATAGTAGCTTCTCAATACCTGAAAGGGGCCTCCAGAAAGGCTGGGGTAGGACTTTTTAATAGGATATGTGATGGAAGGATTAGGAGTAGTGGATGTAAGTTGGAAGAGGGGAGATTCAACCTGGAGATACGAAAGAAATTCTTTACTGTGAGGGTGTTGAAACACTGGAACAGGATGGCCCAGAGAGGTTGTGGATGCCCCCTTCCTGGAGGTGTTTAAGGCCAGGCTGGATTAGGCATTGAGCAACCTGGTGTAGTGGGAGGTGTCCCTGCTCATGGCAGGGGCTTTGGAACTAGATGATCCTGAAGGTACCATCCAACCCAAATTATTCTATGATTCTATAAATCCTTTGGCTTGTTCTGATGTGTTTGCTGTAGGTGAGGATGACAGCAGTAGTTGGAGCTGCCCTTTGCTGGTTGTGTAGACATGGTTGGTCTATCAGTCATTAAAGAAATATCTGAAAGCACAACTGTGGAGAGAAAATGGTGGGTGCCCAAGGTGGAATTTGCCTGACCAGAAGCAGATCTCTTAAGAGCAAACATTTCTCCATGATGTGTTGCTTAGGGTCTTTTTATAGTCATAGGAAGGAATCAGGGGTTGGGGTGAACTGGGTTAGATTAGACTCTGGCTGAATATTAGGAAAAATTTTTACACTGAAAGCGTTATTAAGCATTGGAACAAGCTGTCCAGGGAAGTGGTTGAGGCTCCATCCCTGGGGATGTTCAAGAGATGGGTAGACAGAGCTTAGAGGTTATGGTTTAGAGATGGTTTTTGTCAGAGCTGGGTTGAAGGTTGGATCTGAAAGGTGTCTTCCAATCAAGGCCATTCTGTGATTCTATGAATGTCCTGAATATGCAGGACCAGAAGCTGGGGTTTTTTATTCAACAGATGATTGTTGATTGTGGATCTTTGTATACTTTCAGAGGACAATGAAACTCTCTGCCACATCTGTCCTCTCCCAAAGTCTTATG
>VZTY01019098.1:0-16762 GCA_013400935.1 Turnix velox
ACTATTGTATGATTCTATGCTCTGGTCTAGTAAAGGGCACAGAAAGGCAAGATCTGTGTCTTTCAGCCTGCACTGAACTTCCAGCTCAGTGTGACAAGGTGTGGGACTGTGCCCAAAGAGAAATATGTGCTCTGCACAGCACCAAAACCAGAAAGACAGGAGTTGTGCACAGCATCCTCATGCTGAACTTGAGAAGATTGGCCAAGGACACTGTTGACTAATTCTCCTTTAATGGAAAGCTGATAAATTATTGTTTTCATCTCAGCAGTTGAGACTGCTTTCTGGGTCTTAATCTGCATTCAGTAAACATCCCAGCATGTGGCCTGTCATCCCTAAAGGGGACAAAATGCTCTGGATTCAACCCAGTGCTTCAAATTCTTCAAAGATGTGGTGCTCCGATGGCTGTCTTCTAAAACCCAGTGCCTGCTGCAGTGTGATAGTTAAAGCTGGTAAAACTGGTAATGCTCATTTAAAGAATTCTAATCACTTCTCTTTATGACTAATCTGTAAATAGCTGCTGCTCCCTCTATGCCATTGTCCATTGATCTGTTTGTGTGGACATCTCTTGCTTTGTTGTTTTTTTAAATTTACAAATTATTCACCTGAATGGTGTTGTTCTCCTCCTGGAAAAGTGCTGACAGCTGAGTGGCCAAGATGTTGGTATTGATCAGACAATCAATTTATGCCTAACCAGAAGTAAACCCAAGGCCTTGCAAAGTGATCCCTTGGACTTTACTACCCATTGGCATCTTGTGGCAGCAGGTTTATTTTCCACAATCACTTTTGTCCACAAATACATCACTCGTGGCCACTTGTTAAAGCAATAGGAAAAGCTGACATCATGCTAGAGGTGGGAAAAAAAAAACAAGCCCTAGTGATGTTTTATTGCTGTTCTATATTATTTTTAAGGCTTCTGGATGTGTGGTGGTTGCTTTTCAGGTCAGTAAGGGATTTAGGAACAGATTGCCCAGATGATTTTGCAATAAGATACGGTGTAAATAACATCTAGGTCAGCAAGGAAGAAAACTGCAAGTGGGAATAAAGGTTACCTCTATGATTCACTCAGATCCAGAGCTTGATGGCTTACTCACTTGGATGTAAACACCTAAATGTGCATAAAATCTCATTGCTCATTTTAATGTCTAAATTTAGGATTGAGCCAAAGGTCAATTATTTGTGTTTTTCATTACTGTAGACAATAAATAAAAATAGCTGCCAATGCCACTGGTGTGCCATTCACTGAGTAGTTCTATAGAATCTGCAAGTGGGTGATAATTTTTGGCAACGCAGGTCTGCAGTCAACTGGGAGAGGAGTTTATTACTGATAGGATTTTTTATTATACTGTAAGTTTATTAAGCACTATGGTGTGTAATTTCTGTCAGCATATTGTATCATTTTCTGAGCCATATAATAATATTGCTTTGAACTTCTACAGTGCCTTCCATTTCTGTAGCTTCTTAAAAAGTTATACCCATGTTAATTGCCATGGCACCTCGGAGAGACAAAGAAATATTTCCCTTCTCTTGGGATATTACTTCCAGCAGGGAGAGTGAAGTGAAAGGCACAAAATAAAGCTGAAAATCTGGGCTTGCAAAGTGAGGAACATCTTGCATTTTAGCTGTTAGTCTGACAGGTCTCAAAGCAGCTGGTCTGGGCCACAGACACCCTGTGTGACTGTCAATAGGTCCTTTTTGCTTCACTTCTGCAGAGGTGACTCTTTCCTGCTCCTTGGCTTTGTCTTGGCTTTTGTAGGAACCAGCTCTTTTGTAGGGCAGTGTAGTTTCTGGAGTGTGCTCTGCTCAGTGAAGGTGGGTGGGTTCTTTAATTACCAAGAAAACCTCAAAATAATGATGTGTATTTACAGAAGTGTCATCTTTTCCCCTTAAGCAGTGATAGTAAAGCTTTCCCTGTATTGTACAGCACAACCATAGTTCCTCCTGTGACTGCTGGGGATGGAACCAAGTGTTTTTAGTTATTTCATCATGTGCCTGGAACAGGCTGCCCAGAGAGGGTGTGAGGTCTCCTTCTCTGGAGAAATTCAAACCCCACCTGGACACCTTCCTGTGGGACCTGATCTGGATGTTCCTGCTCCGGGTCCTTTCCAATCCCTGACATTCTGTGCTCAGAGCAGCAACTCTTGGAGACTCTGAGCTCACCAGTCTTCATAAACTAGCCAGAAATTACACAGAAAACTTCAACCTAGGACACTCCAGGACCTCCTTAGGACTTCCTATTGAGCTGGAGGTTTCTCTCACTGCCTCATGCATCAGACAGAAGTACATGATATCATCAGGATGGCGTGAGGTAAGGCCTCTTTATTTGTAGTACTTAATTTAGCAGTTTCAGGCTTTGCAACACCCACTGTGCTCTGCTCTTCCTGTGCTGGTTCTCCATCACTGGTGCACTGTCTTCTTCTGCATTGCCATGTCTCTGTGGAACCACTGTTGTTTCAGCAGTGGGTGGAATGAGCTGGGGTTACATCATACAGAGCACAGGGGGACTGCAGCTGTGACAGGAACTGCCTGCTTGGTGATGCTTCCCTTTTGAACTGCAAAAACAACCCACCCAACTTCAGGATGAAAGGGTCTCTCTTGCTCTTCATGGCAGAGCAGGTGACTCAGCACAGTGTTAAAAACAAATGATGCCCTCTTCTGCATCCTTCTTCTGTTGCCATGGCAGCTGCAAGCCAGGTTTCTGTGTAAGAGGCCCAGGTCCTTCCCCCCTTGGAGCAGTAGATCTCTTAGTCACTACTTTAATTCTCCCAACTGATTGCTCCAGCTCCCTGCCTGGGATGCACAATTACAGCCTCATTGCCTGCCTCCCCCAAGCAGGTACTTCCCATACCCATGGAGCCTTGATCTTCTCCTGCAGAGACAAGAGAGACAGGTGGACTAGTGCCTGAATTCTCTTTTACCACAGGATGCTTTAAACCACTCCCTCCCCAGAGCTGTAAATCTCAGAAAGTATTCATACAGTCATAGAATGGTTTGGGTTGGAAGGGAGCTGAAAGATCAACTAGTTCCATGAGCAGGGACACCTTCCACTACACCAGGGTGCTCAGTGTCACATCCAGCCTGGCCTTAAACACCTCCAGGGATTGAGGGGGCATCCACAGCATCTTCCAGTGTCTCACCACCTTCACAGTAAAGAACTTCTTTCTTCTCTCCAGCCTAAATCTCCCCTCTCCCAATTTGCATCCATTCCTCCTAGTCCTGCCATCCTGGACCCTATTCAAAAGTCCTACCCCAGCCTTTCTCTAGCCCCCTTCAGGTATTGAGAAGCTACTGTGAGGTCCCCAAGAGAAAGCACCATTACAGAGGTGATGATTTACTCCCAAGGTGCTAATCCTTCCTTGCTTTTTTTTTATAATCACAGAAACCTTTCCTCCATCATCTAAGCCTCTTCTGTAGACACATCAGTGGGACCAATTCTATGCAGACACAACTCACTCCAAGCAAGTCAGCAGATACCCATCTTATCAGAGTGTCTGTGACACCTCTGCATCTGTTATTTAATGAGGACTGAAAGGGTGACCTGCAAAATCACATATTTTTCCTCGTTTTCATGTCTTTATCTCAGGGCACTAACAACACAAAAAGTTTTTATCAAGAGAAAAAAAATAAAAGGAGGGTGTTTCTCTGCATTTCATTATTTCTTTCCCACCTCTGTGATGGCTGGAAATGTTAAGATCAGGTTTTTGAGTGTGTCAGGTGGGTGATTTCCTTGGAGGCCTAAGGAAGGGATGAACAAGGACTCCAACCATCCTAGAACTGTCCTAATTGAACACTCCTAATTCTCTCTAATGAGGAGTTCTTAATTTTTAGGGGTTTGATTTCCAAGATGCTTTCTCAAGTGTTGTTGACCTTCTGTTTACACAAACACAACAACCAGCAGCTGCTCTTTGAGATCAGAGTGTCAGGGAAATCTTGAGTGCTTTGGAAAATTAGACCAAGTTTGATTCTTGAGCTATTTATGGGGTCAATAAAAAAAGATTGATGGAGGATCCACAACTAAAACAGACTTGAAGAAGAGTTTTGAGATGAACAGAAGCTCAGGATGGGACCATAAAAAGCAGTAGCAACTATTACATCAGATAAATGCCTTGCTTTTATGTCTTCTTTTTTAACAAGCCTGTTTTACCTATTTATCCAGTTTTAGCGTAAAGGGGACTATTGCAAAACCTGCATGAAAACTTTTTTTTTTAAATTTTTGATTGTTCTTGTCAAAACAGCACATGTGTTTGAATTCACCACTGAAGACAGAGAACAAAAAAGGCAGTGGGTTGTTTACCCGTCAAAACAAAGAGCAGAAACAAATCCCAAGGAGAGTTATTCTAATTAAAAGTCCTGCTTTTTACAGAATTCACCAGCCTAGCAAAGGGGGAAGTGCTCTTGGCAGATCACTGGTGGAATAAGTGAGTGAAGGAGATGGAACTGAGCCTTGAGGATGAAACACCTACACTGATGAGAAATAGGTTAAGTAACGCTCTGCTTTTCAATTATGTTGGAGCTCTAAGTGCTGAAGCCTGCTCATTAGCTGAGACTATAAAATGCCAGGTTTATTGTGTCATTATTCTTTCAAATATTTGCCCAATGGGCTTATGAGATGTTCAGCTGCCTGAAATTCCCACTGCTTCTACCAAAGGAGGCTTCTCTGCCCTGCTCTGCACTGAGAAATGTCAAATCCTCACCTGCTCACTCTCTCTCTAATAAAATGGTGCTGAGTGCTAACATTTTTTGCCTAATTCTTGTGAAGAGAACCATGAAGTCTGCTCACCTTCCTGCTGGCCATCAAAACTGAGGTGACTTGGTAGGTTCATTTCTACGTTGACCTTCCAGGGCAGCCTTCCTGAGGTCTCCAGGCACCTGAGGCTATTTTTGGAGTCACTTTTTCTCCATAAAATGGGCATGTGGCATCTTGGCTTCATTTTGGGGCCTGAGCTATTGCTTTATTAATTAAACTGTAACTCTATTTGCCTTAAGAATGGGTTGGGTTGGAAGGGACCTTAAAAATCATCTAGTTTTAACCCCCTGGCCATAAGCAGAGACACTTCCCACTAGACCAGGTTGCTGTACTTGTCTAAGTCAATCTCCATCTGTCTTCCAGCACTTCTCTTGCCCCCAAACCATCTTCACACTATCACAATTTGCTTTGGTAGTTGAAGGCTACCAGGACTAGAAGTACTTGAGGAACTTGAACAGCAACAAGTCTCATTACCAGTCCGTGCCTCTTTGCCTTTTACCCCCCTTTTTGGAGTCAAAGGATTAATATTTGATTAAGTTCTTGAGATATAGGGGTATGGGAACTGTTTCTTCTTGCAAGCAGCCCCTGTTTTCAACCCAAATGACAGTGTGTTTCCATAACAACCTGCATGACACGTTACCTGCTGTACAGCATTTCTGTGCTGCACCTTAATCCATTTCCACTTCTGTTAATTGGTTTTGTAAGTCAAGGTGTGCTTTCCTCCTGAAGATGCTTTTACCTACTGTGGGCTGTAAAAGTAGCTGAATATTATCTTTTAGCCTTTAAATGTTGCCTTCTGTCAGCTGGGTAATAATTCTCTGAATTCAGGCAACCCCATGAAGTAAGAGACACAGATATGAAAGTGTTGCAGTCCCTCCTGATGCTTTTCCCTGTCAGATCATTACCTAAAGCAGCAACAGAGAAGTGGTCAAAGCTTTTGCATGTGGCTGCTTGCAAATTTAATTTTTCAGCTCATTTCTTTTGCATATAGAGTGGTTTGGGTTGGAAGGGACCTTCAAGATCATCTACTTCCAACCCTCCTGCCATGGGCATCTCGCACTAGACCAGGTTGCTCAATGCCTCATCCAGCCTGGCCTTACACACTTCCAGGGAGGGGGCATCAACTGGGCAACCTCTTCCAGTGTCTCACCACTCCTACAGTGAGGAAATTCTTTCTTAAATCCAGCCTAAATTTCCTCTCTTCCCATATCCATTACTCCTGCCATCCTGTACCCCATTAAAAAGTCCTATATATTATATATATAATCTCCTGGCAATGGATATTTGCATTTCTTTCCATGATTTAAGATTACTTTTTTGGGTTTTATTTTGGTTTTTTTCTTCTGTGCTTGATATTTCTTTTCCTGTTCTTTGCAAAATGTGCTTTGCTACAATGCAATGCACTTTCTAAATGTATTTTGGAACTTGGGTTTGGGTCTTCCCCCCTTCCCTTATGGTAGCAGTCTGTGAGGGGGCAGCACGAAAGATGTAGGAGAGTAGGAGAGAAGTGAGTTGGTAGATGATTTGTAACTTAATAAGAATCAAATTCAGTTCGTAACATCAAGCAAAAATTAATTTCTCTGCAGGGATTAACACGCAGAGCTTTTGGAACCTGTGTGCTTGTACATGCTCCCAGTGAATTATTATTATTATTGCTAAGTCTAAGGAGGGAAGGGAGGCACTTGGGAGGAAACATAACATTTCCATGACACCTCTGGACCTCTGCAAGTGCAAACAAGCTTGTAGGACAGACAGCACATGCCATCAGAGGTGCCCAGATATGTCTTTTTTTGATAGGAACAGTGCTTGCAGGGTTTTTGTCTCAGAAGCAGTGTTAGTATTCAGGGTGAACCAGAGCTGCTTTCACTCATCTCGCCTCCGATACAGTCAGTGCCTTCTGGGGAAAGGTTTTGAATAGAGGAGATGGGAACAGTCTTATGAGTTGAAGGGAGAATTTAAATCTATTTTCAGGGACATCTGTATGTCAGGCTTGTGCCAAAGCAGTGAACCCACACACTGGGCTGTGCAGACATCATGTGTTTTAAGGGGTCATTTCTTCTTGCAGACCTTGGAACATCTGTCTAAACTGTAGGAACTGGTGGTCCTGTAATTCTGCAGGATGATGCTTTAAGACTGTCAGTGTTTTAAGAGATTTTTGGATAATGCTCTAAATAGTTATTTTAATTTTTGGTCAGCCCTAAAGTGGCCAGGCAGTTGAACTAAATGATTTTAGGTCCCTCCCAGTCTGATCTAGTCTTGAGTTTTCACACCTCTCTGCTTCATGGGAATAATTTTTTAGGATAATGATAAAAATAAATCCTGAGAGGGCTTGTTATGTGGTGCAACACTGACTGAGGCTAGAATTAATTCCCTGGAACCTTGAAATCCAACTAGCTTATTTTGAGAACTTTTTCTTCATTTGAGAGGGTTTGGTCTTCCCATCTACTGACTATTATTAGTATAAATTTTATGTTTGCAAAGAAGTATGTGTATGTGATTGAAGAGAGGAGCAGTGGGAATAACCCAACAGCCTGGAGAAACATGGGTTGTGAGGGGAAAAAACATAAAAGAATGTGTGTCCATTTGATGTAATTTATATAAAACACTGCTGCAAAGAGGGAGTCAATGATTCATTTCCCGTGCCCAGGGCATGAGTAGTCATGATTTTTAAGCTACAATTCTGCATCTCTCTGAGCATTTTCTCTGTTACCTTGTATTTCTTTCAAGTGACTGATTAGTCACCTATTTGCTGCCCTCCTAAAAAGTGTTTCAGTCACAGCTTTGCAGCATGATCTCATAGAATCATAGAATGGTTTGGGTTGGAAGGGACCTTCATAGAATGGCCAGGGACACCTTCCACTAGACCAAGTTGCTCAGTGCCTCATCCTGCCTGGTCTTAAACACCTCCAGGGATTGAGGGGGCATCCACAACCTCTCTGGGCAACCTCTTCCTGTGTCTCACCACCCTCACAGGAAAGAAATTCTTTCTTCTCTCCAGCCTAAATCTCCCCTCTTCTAATTTGCATCAATTCCTCCCAGTCCTGCCATCCCGGACCCTACTAAAAAGTCCTACCCCAGCCTTTCTGTAGCCCCCTTCAGGTATTGAGATGCTACTATGAGGTCCCCCCTGAGCCTTCTCTTCTCCAGGCTCAACAACCCCAACTCCTTCAGCCTGTCCTCATAAAGGACGTGCTCCAACCCTCTCATCATCTTCATGTCCCTCCTCTGGGCCTGTCCTTTTTATGTTGAGGGCTCCAGAACTGGGCACAGTAACTCCAGTTTGGGTCTCACCAGAGCTGAGTAGAGGGGAAAAATCACTTCCCTTTCACTTGAGAAATGTGGGTGACTCTGTGTGGCAGCTCTCTGGTCTAAATGCAGGTGGGGCAAAACCCTGGTGAAGACTGGGCAGGAAGTCCAGCAGCAGAGCTGGGAATCAGGCAAGAGGCTGATGGCTCAGAAGCTCTGGGAACCCAACTTCAACATCTTTTTCTTTCCTTCTTCACAACCTCAGTGATAACCATCATCCAGCCTAAATTGCACCACCCTTATCATGACGTATGTGCCCCATTCCATAGCCTGTAAGAGGTCAGAGAACATTTGGACTATCTACTCTGATAATAACACATTATCAGTGACTGCTTTTGAATCTTCTGGACATCCTGCTTGGAAGAAAGAGTAATTTTTCAGCTACAGGAAAAACCACGAAAAGGAAAGATTTTGTTGCTGTTTGAGTGATTTTTCACACTGATGAATGGTAGAGAATCAATGGAAGTTACCAGCTCAGGGAGGTCAATCTTCATTTTTTCCCACGTGAAAAATCCACCACCTAGATCAACTTTATTGGGAAGTTGAAAGAGAATTCATTCAGATGTTTGTGTTAATAAGGTGGTCTTTTTTTCTTCAGAACTCATCACTTCATGTGTAATGAATACAAAAGCTGAATATTGCTGCCACTAAAGCACTTCTCCTAGTTCATACAGCCTGAGGGATCTGTCTGGGCAATCCTGTTATCAGGGAGAATTTCTGAGAGCTTCCTTGGTGTGACAGAGCGAAGAGTTTGTGTTGATTCATGCCATACCTGCAATCCTAATTGAGAATTTTTGTCTTCCTTTCTAATAATCACTTAGAAAGGTGGATTTAATACCAGCCCTGCTTGGGCTTCTCCATGTTCATCTTGGGAACGTGGCAAAATAAGCCTTGAAGAAAAGGGAGCTAAAGATGTCTGATGGCTTCTCATATGAATGCCATCCCCTGAAACACAGTATCTTGTGTAACAATCATTCCATCTGTTATTAGTGTGGAAAATACTCTCTTTATGCTGCATTTCCCTCATAATAACACAGATGCCAGGTTCTTTTGGCTGAGCTTTGGCTCCCATTACATTTCCTCTCCATCCCAGGCCCTGGATCTATCCCCACATTGCTCACATTCCTGCATGTCTGGCACTGCTGTCCATCTGCTGCTTTCTCCTTTCCCAGCCAAAGAGGTTTTTTTGGGGGGGAGGAGTGGTGTCTGTTCTAAATTACCATTTATTTTGCTTTATCCCTGATCTGATACTTGTTCAGATGCCAACAAGGGACTGAAGACTCTTTTTCCAGACAGGGAGGAATATCCACACAGACTTTATAGCATAAGGAGCTAGGCAGGAGTCTGAGCTCCTTTGTCACGTGGTGAATGCATGAATACTCAAGTTTTTAAATTCACTGTCAGCACTCAGTAACTTTGTTTGATCTTCTTATAATGTCATACAGATGATGCATCTTGTCAAACTATGATCCCTCTTGCTTTTATACCAGAAGTGAGGATAGGCTGAAGGAGATGGGAGAAGAGAAGGCTCAGGGAGGACCTCAGAGTAGCTCCTCAATACCTGAAGGGGGCTACAGAAAGCCTGGGGCAGGATTTTTGAGTAGGGTCCAGGATGGCAGGACTAGAAGGAATGGATACAAATTGGAAGAGGGGAGATTTAGGCTGGAGAGAAGAAGTTCTTTCCTGTGAGGGTGGTGAGACACTGGGAACAGGTTGCCCAGAGTGGTTGTGGATGCCCCCTCAATCCCTGGAGGTGTTTAAGGCCAGGCTGAATGAGGCACTGAGCAACCTGCTGTAGTGGGAGGTGTTATTTAAGAGAATCACAAGATGTCGCGGATTGGAAGGGACCTTGAGATCATCTAGTCCCATCCTCCTGCTGGAGGATGAACACCCAGATCTGGTCACTAGGAATCAACCTGACACAAAAAGAGAGCCTGACAAGAACTACTGTGCTGCCTTTGCTACTGTAGGAAGGACTGAAGATCCTTTTATTGAAGCAAAGATGTTTACCAGGCAGAGCTCTAGGTGTTTTTCAAGCTTGTGTCTGCTCCTTGGAGAGTCTGAAGAGCTTTTTGCTTGTGAAGCTGTGAGGAACAGCCACTTCACTGTTCAGTGCTATTCCCTCCCTGCATGCTTCAAATTAAGTGGGAAAGGAGCTGGTAATCAAATCCAGCCTTGCAAAATACTAACAATTCCCACATAGATGCTCAAAAAAAGTATTTTCTACTTCCTTACAACCCTGCCTACAGAAGCCTTAGAAGATCACAGTCTGTTAAACAACAGGCTGAAGGAGTTGGGGCTGTTCAGCTTGGAGAAGGCTCAGGGGGGACCTCATAGTGGCTCCTCAATACCTGAAGGGGGCTACAGAAAGGCAGGGGTAGGACTTTGTAATAGGATATGTGATGGAAGAACTAGAAATAATGGATGTAAATTGGAAGAGGGTAGATTCAGGCTAGATATAAGAAATTCTTTACAGTGAGGGTAGTGAAACAGTGGAAGAGATTGCCCAGAGAGGTTGTGG
Source organism: Turnix velox (assembly GCA_013400935.1). Lineage (NCBI taxonomy): Eukaryota > Metazoa > Chordata > Aves > Charadriiformes > Turnicidae > Turnix > Turnix velox. Next base: position 10,572 of record VZTY01019098.1, read on the forward strand.
ATGCCCCCTCTCTGGAGGTGTTTAAGGCCAGGCAGAACAAGGCACTGAGCAGCCTGATGTAGTGAGAGGTGTCCCTGCCTATGGCAGGGGGGTTGGAACTTGATGATCTTTAAGGTCCCTTCCAACCCAAACCATTCTATGATTCTATGAATTCCTTTTCCTCCTTTTCTATAAGGAAAACAGTTCCTGGCCAGTTTCTGTCTGGATGCACTGAGTCCAAATGAGAATCAACTCTTAATTTCATAATTATCTAAGTTGGAAGGGACTTTTTGGATCATCAAGTCCAACCATCTGCCCAACTCTGACAAGCCTCATACCTGGGTCTGAACCCTTGAACCTCAGATTAGGAGTCTGATGCTCTTCCAACTGAGCTACACACCCAGATCAAATAATACAATTTAAAAAAACCCCACCTAATGAATTTATAAACTAAAGGTAAGAAATTTGTTTTAAAGCAACTTCCACCCAAGAAAGCATGAAAAAAAAATACATTTTTGATCAGAGACCACCTACACACATGGGGAGCTTTGTTCCTTCATCCTCTCTGAGAGTCATGTGTGCTCAACCAAAGAGCCATAACCATTTCAGACCTTTTTTTTTTTGGGTAGAAATGTCCTGCTGAGGTTCACCTCTGCTTGCTCTAATTTGCCTGATCCTCTGCAGCCCCTGTTATTTTTCTAAGTGAAAGGAAACAATTTGCTTGCTAACAATACACTGGTTGAAACAAACCTTCAGGTATAGATTTTTCCATAAACCCAAGAAACTGAGCTCAGCTTATCTGTTGCCTTTTAATTCTGGAATTTATTAGCTCTCCACATCCATTGCATATACAAGCACGGCCTTAATTGCTCCATTTTTATTCTCCCTGAAAATGCAGTAAATCTTAATGGCTGTGCTTCAAACATTTAAGAGGCAGTGTAGTAGAGAAAAATATTCAAAAGACATTAAATTAGTAAGTGCTTAATAATGTTTTCAAGCAGTTCATCACTATTTATTTGGAGTTTGGAAGAACAAATGTCCCAAGAATTTCTTAAAGAAAAGTATCCAACCGGAACACTTCCCCCCCATCCCCCTGAAGACCTTCCAACCTGAAGATTTCCTTAAAACTTTATCCCCTTCTGAAATTTTGCAGTACTGTGAAAACAATATTTTTAAACTTTAATTATAATTCTAGTTGAGAGTGTGTTCTGTTATTTTGGCTACATTACCAGCTCACACATTGTTTGTTTATAGCTCTCTGAAAAGCCATTTTAATAAGGTCAGATTTGCAATTTAAATTAACTTTAATATTCTTTGCAAACTCCAACTCTGTTTGTTTATGCAAGGGGTAAACACGCTGGAAATTTATTGCTTTAAACACACATTCCTTTGTTTTATTTTCAAATTGGTACATGTCAAGTAATAAACAGCCTTGTCTTTATATATTTGCTGCATGAAATGGAAGAAAACTTTTTTCTTCTTTGCAGGGAGAGGAGAAAGGAACCTGAGGGAGTGAGAAAGAATCAAAATTAATTATTCAAAAGGGAAATAAATTCTCAAAGAACAATTTATTTTTCGTATGAAGACCTTTTTCCTGTTGTAGAATTTCTTCTGAGGGGCTGCTGCTTTGGATTGGATTGATTTGAGAATTAGGATTAGTCAAATCTTTTGGAAAAACAAATATCTACCCATATCTTGTGACTTTTCACTGGGAATTTTTATTTCCTTGCTGGAACTGAATCTTAAAAGTGGATAGCTGGTTATCTATTTCTTTTTCTTTTTAAATGAGGTGGCCTGAGCTTTTTTTCATCAGGAAATGGCCTTTCATCCTTATATCAACTGTAGATACTTTTAAAGCTTAGCCTTTTAATAGCTAGTTTTAGTCTCTTCACCTGAAGACAACACCTGAACATGAAACAAAAAGAGCCTGAGCATGATACAAACCAGGAAACAAAATTAATTTATGCCATCAAAAGAATTTTGAAGGAAATAATATGGGTTTTTTTCAGACTCTCCTATTAGTATGCTCCACATAATGCAGATCCTGTGATTACTTGCCAACAGGAATGTGGACACCTTAAGATTAATTTCTCCAACAGTGTGAAACAGCAGTTTTAATCTTAATACCTTAGATGAGCAGTTAATTTTTGATAGTGCCTGGACTCTTCAGGGATGACTTAATTCCTACCACTTGGAGCTAGAGGAGTAACTGCATCATCTCACTGTTCATGCATTGTTATTTATCTTCTGAGTGCTAGAGAAAAAGTGACACATTCTTCAGTGCAAAAGTTGTTTGTATGTACAGAGACAGTTGCAATACCTTCAGCTGAAATATAATGATGCTTTTTTACTGATTTCCTGATTACATTCATCCATGAAGGCTGTCTCTGAAGCTGTTATGATCCACTGTGGCTGGAGAATAACTTGTGTAACAGGTTGTGGGCAGATTAGAACCTTGGCTTTGGCAGGCAGGTGAGTGATCATAGAATGGTTTGGGTTGGAAGGGATCTTAAAGATCATCTAGTTCCCACCCCCATGCCATAGGCAGGGACATCTTCCACTAGATCAGGTTGCTCAGTGCCTTGTACAACCTGGCCTTAAACACCTCCAGAGAGGGGGCACCCACAACCTCTCTGGGCAACCTCTTCCAGTGTTTCACCACCCTCACTGTAAAGAACTTGTTTCTTATATGTAGCTTGAGATGAGCATGATCTTTAAGGTCCCTTCCAGCCCAAACCATTCTATGATTCTATGATCATCATTTTTCCAAAGTGATTAGCCCTGTGTTAGCCTGCAGGAACCAGGGGAATGAAAAGGGTAGGATTTAAGGCTCTATACAATATAGAATGGTTTGGGTTGGAAGGGACCTTAAAGATCATCTGGTTCATCTCCCACTACATCAGGTTGCTCAATGCCTCATCCAGCCTGGCCTTAAACAACTCCAGGGATTGAGGGGGCATCCACAACCTCTCTGAGCAACATATTCCATTGTCTCACCACCCTCACAGAAAAGAACTTCTCATCTCCATCTTAAATCTTCACTCTTCCAATTTACATCCATTCCTTCTAGTCCTGCCATCACATATCCTATCAAAAAGTCCTACCCCAGCCTTCCTCTAGCCCCCTTCAGGTCCTGAGAAGCTCCTATGAGGTCCCTTCCAACCCAAACTATTCTATGATTCTATCATTTGCTGGATAGCCATGGTAAGGCCAGGCAGTGTGTGTGGCTTTGTGCCTGCAGACATTTGTTTGTTCAGGTTAACTTATCCTACCCTACCCTGCCCTAACTCCCTTTTGGTGAGGAGGACAACTCGTTGTGCAATCACAGCTGTCTCTAAAAATTCTGGCTTATCATTTTTAAAACAAACACAAACCCCTTCTTGTGAGTTTGGATACACAAGGGTTTGAAAAGTGCAGCACCTTTTTCAGGCAGAAGGAGGAAAGAGAGAGAGAAGCAAGCCTGAGGAGCTCAAAGAGAGAAAACAGAGGATGTTCCCAGCATTGATGCAGAGCTTTGGTTTTAGGTTTTATTACCCTTAAAGGTTATTCTGCTTCAATGTTTTTAAGAGGTGATTTTCAACCTACTGTGAACAAATGCAGCTCTTTAAATCATTTGTCTCTAGTAGCAGCAGCAGCAGGAAGAAAGGAAGGAAGGCTCAGAGTGGGATTTTTCAAGGCAGTGATAGCCTTTGCCCTGTTTTGTCCCAATTCTCTACTTAGTCTGGAAACATCTCCATCAGGGAGATGGATGTTGGTGAGGGCAGAGATTTATTGGAAATTAAGTAATTTTTGGTCCATGAGAAAATGAAGCTGGACATTTTCAGTTGGTTTTTTTTGTTGTGGTTTTTTGTTGGTTTTTTTTTTTTTAAGGTAACTCAGTGTGATACTGAATTTTTCATAGAAATTAGATAAATTTTGACTAAATTCTCCTCAAGGAGATGTGAAATTTGTGTGAGAGCACAACTGGAGCTGCCCTTGCCAGCCCAGAAAGCAGCTTGGTGGTTTGTAGAACTCATCTAAAATTTGAAGCTGTTGAAAATCCATGCAGCTGACCTGATGCTTGAGTAGTTGGCTGTGCCAATTTAAGGGTTAAGAAAAGCTTTAGCACATACCCAACCCCCTTTTCACCCTCACCTGAAATAGAAATCTATACTTTCTCTCAATCCTCTTTTCAAAACCTTAGTTACTTGACCAACAAAAGAAAAAAAAATATTTTTTTCTGATCAATTTTAAGCACAAACTGCCTCCTCAGAGTTTTCTTCTGCTGCCACAAGAGAGAAAAACAGATAGGTGGGAAAGATAAATTTCTCAGCAGACTGTCTGAGAGTCTTGAAAAATCTTATGGGAGAAGAGGATGATTTTTTTTTTTTCCCCCTGGGACTTCTGATTTTTTTTTTTCCTTCTGATTTTCCTACACCAGAGCTGGTGCATCACAGATTGCTGCCACATGCCTTTGTATCTTCTTAATGGGGCATGGTAATTCTGTTCCTGGTCGAGTCTATTAATATATTTCCTAATTATCCATGCTATTTTTCTTCTCTTTTCCCTGTCTAACTGTGCATTGCTCAGGGCTACAGCACTGGAGTTGTCACCTGGTGGATGCTGTGTGTTGTTGGTGTCATTGTAGGATGTATTTAATCCTTTGCTCAGACTTTGGAGGTGGAAGAGGGGGATTAATCCTATTTAAAATGTAACATCTGTCAAAGCATTTACAATCCCATTTAACTGCTCCACAACCTGACTCTTTTTGTGTACATAAAAAAAGGAAAAAAAAAATTAAAAATAGTTGGGTTACAAAAGATGTCTTGATGAAACATAACCCTCATTCCCTACCACCACCCTTAATAGGTCAGTGGGAAATGATGGTCCTGGGATGCTGATACAGTGTAAAACATCATTAAGGGAACAAAAATTGGTTCAAAGAATGGTACTGGAGGTTTTTGCAAAGTGAAGAAACACAAACTGATTGAAATGACCCATTGGTCAAACTGAACTGTGGCAAAATTTCATTTCCAAGCTGCTGAAAAATCCTACATCAAGCTGGATCAGGCTGTTTCTGGTGCTGAGATAAACTCTCTAAGAGTTCCCCCATTCTGGTATTCTAATTTTTTTTCAATGCAGTTTTTTTTCCTGGCTTCCATTTCCCATGGCTTGACTTCATGTATCTCTGGCAAAAGGAAAAACTGAAGCTGGCAGGGAATATTCTTCTCTCAGAGGACCTTCCTGGAAGGCTCATGCTGTGGATACATGGAGACAAAGGGGAAATTTATTCTTTCAGTGGTTTGGAATCAACACCTGCAGTAATTTTTCCCTGCCTCTGCTTAGTTTTTGATGCTTTCTTTCCATCCAAACCTCCTATTTAGATGAAGTTTTGACTTTGTTAATGGCTGTATTTAAAATGAACTGTGTTTTGGAGGGTCATGTTTTCAAACCAAAAGGCACTAGAAAAAATTCTAGGTCTTTGAATCAAAAATATGATCTATCATCACCTGCCAGTGATAATTTCTCATTGGTTCTATGTATTGTATTTTCTCTTCTTTAAAAAAAATTAATTGAGCACTCAGCCACTGTTGAGAGCAAAACAGTGATCTTGATCCACCAGAAAAGCTATTAACATGAGGAAATAATGAAAATAATAACCCATCTCTTCACTTACCCATTATTGTTCCTATTTTTCTTGTCACAAGTGTTGGAAATAGACTTTCTAATCTATTGGCTGCATGTTTATCTTCCTTCCCAGTGGTAGAGCACTACTACCAGTCCCTCTTTTTTACAGGATGGAACACAGAGTGAGATCATTTAGCTGCATAAGAGCAAGAGTTTTGTTCAAGAAGTAGAAATCTTGTTTTTGGTTTTTATTTTTTGACTAGTCTGTGTCCTCTCAGTGGAAAAAGCTATGAGCTTTCTTGCTTTTGTAGGATAACCTAAAGAGGTAACTATCAAGCTGAAGAATAAAAAGGGAGAAGTGGTCAGGATGTTGCATTGGCTGTAGGGCAGGAGCAGGGATTGATACAAGACACCTCTTGCCCTGGGATGTACATGAGAAGTTCCTCCAAACCCTGCTTGCAAGCAGAAGATATGGGATGTGTTAATTCCTTTGGGGCTTGAGTCTTCTTGTTGCCTCCCGTGACAAGAGCAGTGAGGACCCTGGTGTTGTTTTCCTGACTGATGCTACTTGAGATATTCAAGAGAATCACAGACTGTCAGGGATT
>VZTY01019099.1:0-13957 GCA_013400935.1 Turnix velox
CCAGCCCTCTGATCATCTTCCAGCATGGTCCTCCATAGAACCATGCTCTGAATGCTGGGACACATAACTGCTAAACTGCAATTCTTGCTAAAAATTCATTTGGAATGAAGTTTATCCAACTTTACTCTGAATCTTAACAGTTTTCAACTTGGAAATGTTTTAAAGAATGGAACTTGTTTGCTTTGGATGGGTAAAAAGGATAGAAAATGAGAGAGACAGCAATGCTGTGGATTTATTACAGAGAGGAGGAGATGAGAGGAAGGGAGGATATTGATTTCTAAGTCCTTCACATGCTGATACTTGATTAATTTGTCCATCAGTAACAAAAGTTGATCCTTTCAATGCTTTTTGACTTCTGCACTCAGTGTGCTCTTTCAGGAAAGGAAAGCAAAACAATTTGCTTGTGGAAGAAAAAGATGACTAAGTCTGTAAAAGGCTTTGGTTTCTTTTTTTCTATCCTCTTAAAACCAAAATATTCTCCTGAAACTCCTCTGTACTCTGAAGCAAACACCTGAGAAAAAGAGAGAAAGCTGTTAAAGTCAAACATTTTCCTTGGCAACAAGATTTCACACTGAGCATGCTTCTGCTGAAATACCAGCTGGGAAATATTTTGCATAAAGTTAAGAGAAACCCTTAATCTTTCAGTCATTTTGCATTTTGCTTATGCATCCAGCATATGTTCTTCTTGTTCCCATTGTTATTCTTGACCAAGGTTTAAAATCCACCTTTGTCTTTCTCCAATGACAAAGGCTGTGACCAAATTAGAGTTGAAAAATGCTCTTTTCCTCCCTTCCTTGAAATTCAAACACACAACTTTCTGCACAGTGCAACTTTTCAAGTGGTGCTTGGGAAAAGTAGAGAAAAAACACAGAGAGTAATAAAAAGCCATGGATGAATTTTTTATATATGTGCACACTGATTATTCTCAGTAGGTTGCTGCAAAGTTTTCCTAATGTAACCTTAGGGTAACATGATTTTTGCTCTAAGCACAACAGGCAGCAAAGGTATGGAAGGGCAAAAGTGTAGATGTTCTCTTTCCTAATCCCAGGCTGATGGATGTGCTCCCATGAAAACCACAGGAAGGTTGTGGATTTAATGTTCAAACAAAGGAAACTTTGTTGGGTTTGACTGGTCTTGGCTTCATTCTGTCTTCAAACTTCTAATAAGACCCGTGGCAGTTTTACTTCTAAGGCCAAATTCATCCTTAGTGAAGATCTGTGGAGATCAGAGATCTAATATCTTGGTGGAAATATAGAATCATAGAATGGTTTGGGTTGGAAAGGACCATGAAGATCATCTAGTTCCAACCCCACTGCCATGGCCAGGGACACCTCCCACTGAACCAGGTTGCTTAATGTCTCATCCAGTCTGGCCTTAAACACCTCCAGGGAGGGAGCACTCACAACTACTCTGGGCAACATGTTCTAGTGTCTCACCACCCTCACCATAAAGAACTTCTTTCTCATCCCCAGCCTAAATCTCCCCTCTTCCAATTTGCATCCATGATTCCTAATCCTTCCATCACATATCCTATTAAAAATTCCTACCCCTGCCTTTCTATCACCCCCTTTCGGTACTGAGAAGCTACTCTGAGGTCCTCCTTGAGCCTCAGGCTATTCCACAGGGAGTTCTGTCACCTTTGATAATCAAGTTATTTCCATCATTATCCCACTGTGAGTAGAAAGGTCCCACAGTCAGTGCCATCTTCATCATATATTAGAATGGCTCATCCAAGGGAGGGTTTTTCTCTAAAGATGGCAGTAGGATGCAAAGTCACTTCACTGTCCTGGCTGTGAATGGGAGCTGGAATATGACTAATGGCTGCTGAAGGAGTTGGGGTTGTCCAGCCTGGAGAGGAGAAGGCTCAGGGGGATCTCATAGTAGCTTCTCAATACCTGAAGAAGGCTACAGAAAGGCTGGGGTAGGACTTTATAATAGGATTTGTGATGGCAGGACTAGGAGTAATGGATGTAAATTGGAAGAGAGGAGATTTAGGTTGGAAAGAAGAAAAAAGTTCTTTCCTGTGAGGGTGGTGAGACACTGGAAGAGGTTGCCCAGAGAGGCTGTGGATGCCCCCTCAATCCCTGGAGGTGAAGGCCAGGCTGGATGAGGCATTGAGCAACCTGGTGTAGTGGGAGGTGTCCCATGGCAGTGGGATTGAAACTAGCTGATCTTTAAAGTCCCTTCCAACCCAAACCATTCTATGATTGTGGAGCTGACACACCATGTGCAGCATTATGAGGTTGCTCTTGTTGCAACTGTTGAGGTTGTAGCTTGTTTTCATTGCTTCTGGCTGCTTGTGCAGTGTCAGAGGATTTCTTGTACAATGTGATACTGGTGACATCTGAGGGACCAGTTTGGAGGCAGCTGCTTAAAGAAAAATAAGATCAGCCTGTAGGAATTGCAACAGTTGCCTACATAAATGGATCAGCTCTATAATTTTGGAGATCCCAGTGACAGGCAGAGTTAATGTAATTGTAAAGGACAGCTACAGAAATGAACATCTGAAGAGCAATAGAAACAGCCCACAGGGGACAAAGAGCTGGTAGAAGGAGATTAAACTTGAACTAAGTGCCAAAACAGAACAAAGCATGCTCAAAAAATACTTTGTGATGCATGAAACAATGATCAAGAATACACCCATAAAACCAGCTTTGATTATTACACTTGGTAGGGATTGGAAGGGCTCACATTTATGAGCCTCAACCTCACACAGCTTCTACAACAAATCCTGAATAAACCCTACAACTCTATTAGTTTACTGCTATTATTGCAGTATTTCTAAAATGTAGCCTCCTCTCATTTTTACTTCACTTCTAGATAAAGAGAAGTGAAAAGTGCAGTCTCTTTTTATGATTTCCAACACCTAGCCTTGTAGGAAATAATCTACCATAAGCTTCTGATGTTTAGCTATGCATTAATTTACTACAGTTAATAAATACACTGATGTTCATGAGGCTAAGGGCTGAATATGAGGACTGTTGTGCAGAAAGAGGTCATGCAGTTTTCATTGATTGCTTTTGGTACACCTCAGTCCATACTTAGTCCCCTGGCTTTTACAAACCTGCAGCTTTCACCTGCTGCTCTGCCAGTGTGCATCACAGAATCACAGAACGTCAGGGATTGGAAGGGAACAGAAGAGATCATCATCTTCCACCCCCTGCTGGAGCAGGAACACCCAGATCAGGTCACACAAGGAAGGTGTCCAGGTGGGGTTTGAATGTCACAAGAGAAGGAGACCCCGCAGCCTCTCTGGGCAGCCTGGGCTACTCTTCTCTCACCCTCACCTTGACAGAGTTTTTTCTTACATTTCTGTGGAACCTCTCGTGTTGCAGCTTGCACCCATTGCCCCTTTTCCTACCATTGGAAGTCACTGAGAAGAGCCTGGCTCCATCCCCCTGACACTCACTCTTTCCATATTTATAAACATGAATGAGGTGACCCCTCAGTCTCCTCTTCTCCAAGCCAAAGAGCCCCAGCACCCTCAGCCTTTCCTCAGAAGGGAGATGCTCCAAACCCATCATCATCTTCGTTGCATCAGTCCTGGCCTGTGAAGTGACCTCTCTTATTCCTCTTCCATTGCTTTTCTTTAGAAGAAAAATTGATGCCATTCTTAATATTGAAATCTGTGACGTGGACAAACAGCACTCAGAAGATCAGATTGAAAAGCCACTGAAATTATTTTCACTCTGGCTCCTAATGCAGATTTGGAACACTAATTGCCAGAGATAAAGTGGCAAATTTACTACTTTAGCCCTCATTTTGAGCTGTGGTTTTGTTATTTGTTTGCTCTGTTACTTTTTGTTTCTTTCCTAGACCCATGAGCATCCTGAAAGTCTTGGCAATATTCAAATGCACTGTGTCTGGCTGATAGCTCTGAAGTGTTCAGAGCATAACTTCATTATCCCAACTGGAATTAATTGACTCTTTGGAGCATAGATTGCATTGATATGAAATGGGCTATTACACAGTAGGAATGCAGCATTTCAAAACCTTATGGAATGGCCACAGTGCTCCCTTAGCTTCATATTGATTTCTTCAAGCAGGAATTATGATCAAAAAGTAATTTCAAGCCGAGTTAAGTTTCACTGCAACTGAATAATGCTTTCTCTTTCTTCACTTGCTCCACACCAAAGGCGGAGAGAGAGCATTCAAAGAAAAGCACCTCTTTTGGAGAGATTTCCAGATCACTGAGGTGCTCTGAAAAACAGCCAGCAAGTAAGATTTACCAATGTGCACTGAAGAAAATCTCAAAGCCTGGTGCACCACTTTCAAAATTATCCTTTTACTGCTTAAAGTCATAGAATGGTTTAGTTTGGAAGGGACATTCAAGATCATCTAGTTCCAACCTGCCCTGCCATGACCAAGGGCACTTTTCTTCATGAAATCCTCCTCAGGACATTCTTTTTTGCCCAAACTGAATAACTTAGAATCACAGAATGGTTTGGGATGGAAGGGACCTTAAAGATCATCTAGTTCCAACCCCTCTGCCATTAGATCAGGTTGCTCAATGCCTCATCCAGCCTGGCCTTGAACACCTCCATGGAAGGGGCATCCACAACCTTTCTGGGCATAATAACTTCTTTCTTATGTCTAGCCTGAATCTCCTCTTTTCCACTAACTTCAAATACCATGTCTAGCAGCATTTATTTAATAATTCTTTCTATCACATCATTCCAGTTCTATTTACTCCCATCTGCAGAGGTTTAGGTATCGCCACTGGAAATCCCATGTGGCAGATACACTCAAGAATACTTCCTAAGCAACAAAAAGCACACAAAGGAAATAATTCTGGACACTTGACTTCACAAAGCTTCTCCCTCCACACAACAAATTTGACTGAATGAGTTTTTAGCCCCTTCACTAGGGCACGAAATCCCAGGGTTCTTTATCCACAATCAAATAATTTGACCTTTCCATCAACTTGAAGATCTGAGAGTCACAGGGATTGCAGATCAGGTTACAGCATCATTGCAGCAGATGTTTGCAATTGTGCTTGTTCCACCACCTCCCTAATGATGTGCAATTGTCTTGAGGGAGAAGGGAAAAAAAAAAGCCAACTGGATTTAAGGATTGAAAAAAGCATTTGTTTGAACCAATTAAGAGAGGATAGACAAAGCAGACAAGATGAGATCTCTAAATGAGGCAGACCTCTAGGGATGAATTAGTTTGACTATATCTTTCATTAAAGTTAAAAAAAAAACCAAACCAACTCAAAATAAACCCCAAAAATGAGCTGCCAAAAGCAAATAATAATATGAATTAGTGTTTCTCTCCATGTTCTGGCTGTTCTACCTCAATCAATAATAACTTAATATTAACTCAGCATAAATCTAGCTGCTGTTCTCCCTGCAATGAGGGATGCTTTCATTTTATGCTTCACATAGCACTAAAGGATGCATTTGCATCATACCTTCCTCATTTTACCTCACCTCCCAACACTGTTATCATCTGGATGACTTTTTATCCTCTTCCCTGTGATACACAGCCCACAACTGTGCTCACACAGAGGAGATGAAGCAAAAATACATCAACAAACCAGCTATTTTTTAACCAGTTTTTAAGAGAAGAAATGAATGAAGGGGGAAATAGAAGCAAAACCTTCTTTAAATAATTAATTCCATTAGCTTTTTTAAAAATTTTTTATCTTAAGACCATAGGAAAATATACTAAAATAACTTTTTGTAGTGTTATATTCTGATGTAATTTAAACTCAGTGCTTCTAGATTTGTATTTAATTTCACACCTTGCTGGTGAATTTCTTTCAATAATATCTGATAGTATACTAAAATATTATTAACAATTATTCATAACTCCATCTATCCTCTTATTTTGACTTTTTATCATGGTAATCCTGTGTTTATTATTGTTAATTCTTGTTGTTTGGGGGTTTTGTTTGTTTTTTGGTTTTGGTTTTTTTTTAATGAAACACAAGATATTTAGTCTGAAAATCTTAGAAGGAGAGAAGAAACAAAGTCAACCAAAGTAACAGAACTTTGGAAAAAGTCAATATATTTTTCCACCCCTACCAAATCAATAGCCCTGTCTACTTATTTTTCACTGTGCAGCATCATCCTGCAAAACTACCAAATGCCTTGAGCTCCACACAAGGAGCATCTCAACTAAGCAGGTCTCTGAGGACCAGAAATTCTGCCAGAACTTTGCTGCATTCAGAATAATTTTCCTCCTGCAAGTTCTTGGTAGGAATCTGCTGGCATCTTTAGTTTGGAATGCCAAAAATCCCATAAACTTTTGAGAAAGGACACCTGCTGTTAAGCTTTTTCAATCCAAAAATGGTTGATGAACTTTCTCCCAACATGGAATGATCTTCTACCAAGTGTGTCCCCTTCCCAGCTCTTATTCCTACAGATATATTTCTTTAAAATCTATGCATTGGCTTACAAACCCCCAAACCTATAATTTTTAATCTTGATCCAATTTTAAAAGATATTTTGTGCTCTGTTATGAAGGTTAAAAAAGGAGCTAGAAGTCTAGCTAGGCTTTTCTTTTACTTTTTAGTGAAGTAAAATCAGGATTTTACTGAAGTAAAATCAGGATTTTTTGGCCACCATCCCAAATCTGTAGGGCATCTCCACTGTCTCATCTTCACTTCTTCACAATGATTAAGTTTCTTCTTTAAACACTCTTTTATACTCAGTATCTTTAACATGAGAGCAATAATTAGAGTCATGTGCCCTGGAAAATAATGGAAGGAGCAAAGACATTGAAGCAAGGAGAGGGAAAGGGGTAAAAGAAGACTCTTTCCTGACTGCAAATGTGGAAATGGGTCTAAATCTGCCTTAGTACTGGTTTAATAAAAGTGAGATTAATCAGAATATCATGCTAACATAGGAAAAATGGTGAGGAACTGGGATAGGTTGCCCAGAGAGGTGGTGGATGCCCCATCCCTGGAGACATCCAAGGCCAGGCTAGCTGAGCTTCTGAGCAACCTAGTGCAGGATGTCCCTGCTCTCTGCATGGGTGGCTTTGAAGGTCCCTTCCAGCCCTACGATTCTATAAAGGAAATCATACCAATCATCTTAGTTGAGATTTCTCTCTACTAGCAGGTACACAGAAATATCTTACCTCAAATTCTCAATTTCTTGACTTTAAGCACAGTTTTCATCACTCAGGGATAATATTTCTCCCCCTTCTCCAGTCCATTCACACAAAACCAGCCTTCTCTAAAAATAAGAAGTCATCAAGGACATCAGTTCCTCCTTTCAGTGGCAAAACAGACTCCTTCTTCCAGTAACGCATAATTCAAGGCTCTGATAAAGCCAGTCCAATGCATTTGATTTTATACCTGTGCCAGGCTTGGACAGATCATTTATAAAGCAAGTTTGTGGTTGTAAAGAAAGGACATTCCATTCTCATTTGTCTTTAAACTGTTACACAGTGTTGGACTGAGTTCATGAATAGTCCAGAATTTCCACACTATGTGCATTAAAGTACCAACCCTGGAGTATTGTGTCCAGTTGTGGGGCCCAGAGTTGAAGAAGGACAGGGAACTGCTGGAGAGAGTCCAGTGCAGAGCCATGAAGGTGATGAAGGGATTGAGAAAAGGCTGAAGGAGCTGGGTCTTTTTAGCTTAGAGAAGAGGAGACTGAGGGGTGACCTCACTCATGTTCATAAAGATGGAAAGGGTGAGCACTAGGAGGATGGAGCCAGGCTCTTCTCAGTGACCTCCCATGACAGGACAAGGGGCAATGGGTGCAGCTGGAACACAGGAGGTTCCACAGGAATCTGAGAAATAAGTTTTTCACAGTAAGGGTGACAGAACAATGGCACAGGTTGCCCAAAGATTGTGGAGTCTCCTTCTCTGAAGACATTCAAAACCCATCTGGATGCCTTCCTGTATGACCTGATCTAGGTGTTTCTGTCCCAGCAGGGGGATTGGGCTAGAGGTCCCTTCCAATCCTTGATATTCTGTGATTCTGTAATTTCTTAGTCTCCTATATTTTATATTCATTCGTATCCACTGACCCACCTGGGACAAGGACAGTAGAAAATACTCCTCAATCTGGTTAATGCATCCTGTCTTTGTAATTAAGGTCTAACACTTGGGTTTCCTGAACAAAAAAGGCTATTCCTTACTAGCAGGTATTTCCAGTGATATTCCAGAAGGATTTAGTGGATGAAAAAGGGTGAGTGTCAGGAGGATGGAGCCAGGCTCTTCTCAGTGACCTCCAATGGTAGCACAATGGGTGCAAGCTAGAACACAGGAGGTTCCACAGAAATTTAAGAAAGAACTTAGTCAGGGTGAGGGTGAGAAAAGAGTGTCCCAGGCTGTCCAGAGAGGGTGTGGAGTCTCCTTCTTTGCAGACATTCAGACCCCACCTGGACTCCTTCCTGTGTGACCTGATTTAGGTGATTTGGGTGTTCCTTCTCTGCCAGGGGGATTGGACTAGATGATCTTTTGAGGTCCCTTCCAATCTCTGACACTGTAAAAGCAGTACAATGCATAAATATAACTTTGAGCATAAGTTGACTCTTTGGAGACACGTTCAGCAGAACAGGTCAGAAAATAAGGTTTTTTCCTGAAGTTTAACCCTCTAATTTCCATTAAACTTCCTGAGACAGCAAATTACAGCAAGAAGCAGAAAATCCCCACTGCTGCATGGGATGCTGTTGTTCTGGAGGGGAATTTTCATGCTCTTCAAATCAGTGGGCAGCAAATAAAGTCCACATTATCATCAGCCTGATCTAATAGTGCTTTAGACTTGTGGATACTGGTATGTTTAAAAAAAAAAATCTTCCTCTTTTGGCTCAAGGTGCTCATCAGCCATCTGGAACTGCTTCCCTAGTCTCATCCATTATGTAAATGAGATGTAGGACTCATTATGTTTCATCTAGTGATACTAATACATTAATGTGGATGTTACAGCTTGGGCCCCTGAGAAGGAATTGGCTTCACATCACTCACTGGCTTGAGATCACATCCCATTACTTTTAATGGCCTTGTGGCATTTAAGGTCACTTGATTCTTAATATAGCAGATTTCTTGTCATGTCAGTAAAATAGCAGCTACCCCTCCTCATTTCCTTATTTCTTTTTTTTTTTTTCTGAAGAAATTTTAGAATTTTATTCATTTTGTCCTAGGAAATTCTAATTTCTTCCTTTGCTGTCATGCCTTTTTCCTTCTTGAGAATGGAACAGATGAAAAAGCTCCATCCTAGAGGAAAGCAAGATTTTAAACACCAGAATAAGAAAAGGAGATTTACACAAAAAGCTGAAAACCAGTTCTGTTTGATCCTACATCTGCCTCTGGGTTATTTTTTTTATTATATTAAATGAGACAAATTCAGTTTAGTAACATCATATCTGTGGAAAGATTCTTTAGTCACTCGGGTGAGCGACTTGAAATCAATGTGTAAATAAAAATTAGGGGTTTGTCCTTGAAAAGCATGCTTTGAAAGCTCTACAAATTCAATCAGGCATGTTTGGAACTATGAAGTAGCCCTGGAAGCACAGGAAAGCAGACTTTGATGGGAAAAGTAGGCATTTTCCAACCCAGCACAATTTAACTTTCAAATGAAGCCTCTTTTTCCACGTCAGAGATTTAACATTCTGGCTCCACATTCCAAATCATCTCTGGAGTGAAAGAGGAGAGAAAAGTTGAAAAGTGCAATTAAAATCTGTCATTTAGCATGGATAATTTAAACATGATTTTCCCCTAGTAAAAAAAAAAAAAAAAAAAAAAATCCAACTGCTTGGCAAATCCAGGGTGGAAATGAACTTTAAATGCAATCTAAGCTTTCAGTGAGCTTTATGCTAAGAACTTGTATGACTAGAAAATAGAACCAAATTGGTTTTTTTTTCAGGTATGGAAATGGAAATTGCAATCAGTGGAGAAAAGTCAAACATGCATCTGTATTAAATGAGGTTAAACATGCATGTTATTAATAAATAATCCGCAAGCTCTGCTTTTTTTCTCTCTTTCTGCTTTTTTTTTTCTTTCTGATTCAGGTAACTTTTGCTTTCTCAAGCTACCCCAGAGTCTTGGACAGGGACAGAGAGATGGGATTACAGCAACTCTTCCTTTGAAGATGATAGGAAGATTTTGGGCTTTAGTTGAGGCTATAGAATGACACATTCAATAGACACACGTGATCATTTTCAAGGTGAAAGAATTAGCTGGATCTAAATTTGTTCATGCTGAGGTTGGATCATCAGATCATAAACAAGCAGATGTAATTATTTCCTCTTTTGTCCCTGCTCACTGCAGAGGGTTTGGACTAAATGGGCTTTAAAGGTCTCTTCTGATCCTTGGATCCTGTAATTCTTAGGGACTATTCTTCTGTTTTCTGGTTGTAAATCTACATTTATCATCATGAAACAAACCTCAAAGTAAAACAGAGAGAAAAAAATGTTTATTTTTGCATTCTCCATTTTACCAGAAACAATAGTAACAGATATTAGTTTGCATTTTCAATTTAAACTCAAAATGAAAAACAACCTGATCTAGTGGGAAGTGTCCCTGCCTGTGGCAGGGAGGTTGGAACTGATGGTCTTTAAGGTCCCTTCCAACTTGAACTATTCTATGATTCCATGATAAAGAGAGAAAGATTCTTCAAGAAATCATCTCCTTTCACATCCAGGAAGAACAAATTCTCTTCTTTGATATAAGCACCTCTAAGCATATTAGATGATATTTTTCTGTAGGACTCCTCTCCAATGCCCTGTAGTTGATTCAAGGAATGATTGAACAAGGCCATTTTTTGCATGTTTTTCCTCCAGTCTTCAGTTGGGCAGGGAGAGATTGATGCTAGAAAAATGAGAAAACTATTTAAAAGCATTTTCCAATCTAGAATAGAATGGTTTGGGTTGGAAGGGACCTTAAAGATCATCTAGTTCCAATGCCCCTGCCATGGGCAGGGACGTCTCCTACTAGATCAG
Organism: Turnix velox; assembly: GCA_013400935.1. Taxonomy (NCBI): domain Eukaryota; kingdom Metazoa; phylum Chordata; class Aves; order Charadriiformes; family Turnicidae; genus Turnix; species Turnix velox. The sequence goes on from VZTY01019099.1 coordinate 10,900, forward strand.
GCTGTTTCTCACTTTGAGTTTAGTCCTACTAGACCAGGTTGCTCAATGCCTCATCCAGCCTGGCCTTAAACACCTCCAGGGATTGAAGGGGCCATTCACAACCTCTCTGGGCAACCTCTTCCAGTGTCTCACCACCATCACAGGAAATAACTTCTTTCTTCTTTCCAGCCTGAATCTCCCCTCTTCAAATTTGCATCCATTAATCCTAGTCCTGCCCTCCTGGACCCTATTCAAAAGTCCTACCCCAGCCCGTCTCTAGTCCCCATTGAGGTACTGTTAAGTCACTGTGAGGTCCCTCCTGAGCCTTCTCTTCTCCAGGCTGAAAAACCCCAACTCCTTCAGCCTATCCTCAGAAGGGAGGTGCTCCAGCCCTCTCATCATTTTTGTGGTCCTCTGGACCCTATATCTATGTAAGTTTTGATCAGTTGCTTAGAAATTCTTGGGGTTTTCCATGATTTTTAAATGAGAGAAAATCAGGTCCTGAAAATCTTTGTGCATAATAAAGGAGAACATTATCAATGGATCACTACTTGGTGAAGCCAAGTTAAAATGAGGTTTAAAATTAATTTCTCATTCTTCCTTTTTAATGTTCCTTATCCACAATGCTGTTGTCAGTCAGGTTAGAAACAACTAATTACTTTATCTATATACTTACAGCTAAGAAAACTATTGTTTTGAAAACACTAAATTTTGGATTTTTTAATAAAGCCCTTTCATAACTAAAGTGTAGGGTTCCTAGCAGGTAAAATTCTCACATTAAAGAAAATGTGATTTATGTAGTAAGTAATGGATGTTATGAACTGTGAGAGCTTTAAGTTCAAAAGCTGCACCATCGTTCCACTAAGATTTAGATATATTTACAACTTTAGTCTAATGTTAACATTAAAAAGTAATTACCTGGTCATTTATATTTTTACTCTTAATTATATTAAATGTGGGAGATCATTCTTAGTCTAAAAGGACATTCATGCTTCTGTATATTTGTTAAATTGATTTCTAGATGTATTCCTAATTAGTTATTGGGTTTTTTTCCCTGTTGGAGGAAATAAATTTTGCAAGAGATAGGTGGCCACTCAGCTTATAGTTACACAAAAGTGAAATTTTATTTTAGAACTTCTTCTGAAGTATATTTAACATTTCTCAATTCTGTGCCCTTTCCTAGCAAACTGCAAATTGAAATCAAAAAAGATAAAAAAAAAAACCAAACAACCAAATAACAAGAAAGCTATTAAATTATTTGGTCAATAAATGGAAATATTCAGAAATTTTTATCTTTACATTGTCATTTAAAATTACCATTACTAGGTTAATAATTACTATAATGAATAGCTAAGAGATAAATATAAGTGGCTTTTTGAATACACCAAAACAGCCCTTTCCTCTGTAGGAGAAGAATGAGGAGCAGAAATTATTTTATATTAATATTCACTGAAAACATCTCACATCATCAATGTGTAAAAAAAAATGTATCTTCTGGAGAAAAGAAATGCAGTTTTTTCCCTTTTTTGTTTGGGTTTTATTTTGATAAAAATTAGTGCTTGTTGAAACATCCTCTAACTTCTATTAATGACAATTTTGCAAATTATTTGATATTTTCCTAATTCTACTTATCTTGTAGACAGTATATGAACTATAATTTCTTTTTAAAAAGAAAACAGACCAACTTTCTAATCCTAAATGTGGTGAAAAAAAGACTCAAAACAGTCTGTTCCAAACACATTATATATATACATATATACATGCACACCCATATATATGTTTTTATATATATATTTATATAATCAAGTAAAAATACCAATCAAAAACTCTACAAAGACATATGAAGTTAAGATGTAACATTTCTGATATAAAATATATATTAAAAAGTTAAGAAAACAATTGCACGAAGATTCACAGACTTCTAACCCTCCACATAGTGAGACATTGACATGTAGGACATTGATGCAACATTTTAGCGTTCTGACATGTCAGAGTTTAAAAAAAAGCAATAATCAAGGGAAAAAAGAAATAATTAAAGATGAGAAAATGTAGAGACATTGTCTAAGAAGCTGAGATAAAAAGTAAAAATATACAAAGCACTGCTATTACACACTAGCAGTAAATTTCCTCATGTTCAATGCAGATTTTATCTTTGCTGCATCACGTTAAAAGAAGAAATAATCAAGTCTAGTAGTTTCTCTACTTTTTATGTCCTTTCATAGGACACAGGTCATTTGCCTGGAGAAGATTAGTTTAATGAATCAGCAAGTAGCCTCAGCAGTATGTAACTTGCAAAATTCTTTCTAAACTGGAATAGATGAAGAGCAAGAACATCACACATGCTGATTTTATGTTTACAAAATGTACCTTAAATCAAGCCTGGAAAGGAGGTGAGAAGACCATTGAATGATACACTGATTAGGATGGTATCACACATGCTTGCCAGGGACAGAGCACATGTAACTCTGCTGCCTTCATTTTCTCTTGGCACAGGGTAATAACTTTCAACCTGCAGAACATTTGATAACAATGTGATAGAGGAAACAAGAGCTGAGCCTGCTGGATCTGAATGCAAAATAGCAGCCTTTGAAGCCATTGTGTGTGTTTAGGAAATGGGAAAAGAGAATTATGCCTCAAATCATAGAATGTCAGGGGTTGGAAGGGACCACGAGGGATCATAGAATCATAGAATAGTTTGGGTTGGAAGGGACCTTAAAGATCATCAAGTTCCAACCCCCCTGCCATAGGCAGGGACACCTCCCACTAGATCAGGCTGCTCAGTGCCTTGTCCAGCCTGGTCTTGAACACCTCCAGAGAGGGGACATCCACAACCTCTCTGGGCAACCTGTTCCAGAGCTTCACCACCCTCACTGTAAAGAACTTCCTTCTTATGTCAAGTCTAAATCTACCCCCTTCCAATTTACATCCATTGTTTCTGGTCCTCCCATCTGATATCATATTAAAAAGTCCTTCCCCTGCCTTTCTTGTAGGACCCCCTCAGGTACTGATAAGTTACTCTGAGGTGCCCCCTGAACCTTCTCTTCTCCAGGCTGAACAACCCCAACTCCTTCAGCCTGTC
>VZTY01019099.1:14252-30680 GCA_013400935.1 Turnix velox
GGCAGCCTGGGACACTCTTCTCTCACCCTCATCCTGAGAAAGTTTTTTCTCCTATTTCCATGGAACCTCCTGTGTTCCAACTTGCACCCATCACCCCTTGTCCTACCATTGGATGTCACTGAGAAGAGCCTGGCTCCATCTTCCTGACACTCGCCCTTTCCAAATTTATAACCATGAATGAGGTCACCCCTCAGTCTCCTCCAGGCTAAAGAGACCCAAACACATTTCTAAAAGTGGCTTTATGAGGCTTTCTGTTTGAAAACTTAATATATTTGTCTGGTTTAGCAGCTGACTTTGGGATATGTACTCATGGTTTAATATTTTGTGGCTTTGGAGAGAATTCTTGCCAATAGTAGGAAAAGAAGCTTGAGTTGCCTACTGGGAAAACTTGTGGTGCTTGTGGGTTGTATGGAGAATGAATTGCATTATTGCAGAGCTGAGCATCTTCTCTGTTGGGATGACTTTATGGTTATTCACACAGAGCTCTGCAAAGCTTTGCAAAGGGAAAATGTTGAAAACACTGAGATTGACCAGGCAGGAAGAAAGAACTTGTGCATCTTCTGATCTTCAGCCAGAAATCCTACTTTTGGGTTCTTTCTGAGACTTTTGGAAGGAGGAGGAGGAGAGAGAGTATTTGAACTCTTTATCACGAGCTCTGCCTGCTCTTTATGCACACTCTGCAGAGGATCTCTGCATTAAGATGCAAGTGGTGAAGTCACTGGTGAAGGCAAGGGCAGTGGCAGATGGATGCTGTTGTGTTTGCAAGGATCTGGGCATGCCAAGCAAGCACACACATCCTTGAGACTGTGCAGAGAGCACTCTTATTACTACACCACTCCAGGTGTCCCCCCAGCCAATGCCTTTTTTTTTTGGTTAGATTTCTACAATGAGACAGAACTGAGCTCTACTTTGCTTCATCAGTGAAAGAGTAGACCAGCAGGAACCCAAAACCAGGCTGTGTTGTTATTTTTTTTGATTTTTCCTAGTTACTCTTTTGGTATTTATTATGGTGGAGGTGCTGCGGAATCTGTCACTTCAGTGTCCATCCTCAAACTATTCCAACTAGAATTTAAGCCTCCCCTGTTGCAGATCCAGCTGTCTTTATGGGTATGAGAACCTTGCTGCATCCACACATCCCAGAGTGCTAACAAACTGACTTGTGGCTCATCAGTCTGGAAAATAAAAGATATCATTATTGATGAGGCTGTTTATCTATTCCATGCCTCATTCCTTTGACCTCTGGGAGGGGGTGAAGGGGGGAGTCTAAACCACAAGCATCAATCTGATGTCACAGCAGCTTGCTGACCACAGGCAAAGTGTGTGACCTGATTTAGGTGTTAGAGGAACTGGATTAGATGATCTCTCAAGGTCCCTTCCAATCCCAGACATTCTGTGAAAGTTGTGAAACTTTTCTTTGAAGCCAAGTAAAAGGGAAAGATCACCACTTGTTAAGGAGGACCACAGCTTCCCTCCAGCCATCTGCAGTTCCCAAAGTAGACAGAACAGCAGTGGGAAAGCTCCACCATGTTGTCTGCTGGAAGGAAGACTTAATGTTCTCTCCACTCAAACCCAGGCATATCTTATAGAATCATAGAATGGTTTCGGTTGGAAGAGACCTTCAAGATCCTCTAGCTCCAAACCCCCTGCCATGGGCAGGGACACCTCCCACTACACCAGGTTTCTCAGTGCCTCATCCAGCATGGCCTTAAACACCTCCAGGGAGGGAGAAATGAAATGAGGTGGCCACTTCAGCTCATGTTGAGCTGACTTCACTGGCTTCAGGGGAGCTGCAGATGTTCAGGTCCCATCCTTTCCCAGCACAATAATCACTCAGAGGATGCAGAGCATAAAAGTCCCACAAAAGTGCACCCAAAATGCCAGAGGTAACTGTAACTGCTAATGAATGGCAGAAGGATAATTTCCTTTGCTCTCCCTCTGTGTGTGTGTTTTCCTGCCTCCTTAAAACAAAACCACAGCAATAACTTTCAACCCAATAACCTTCCTAAAAACTCCACGGTGGCTAATTAGAAGAGGACTAGGAGCATCTAGCATTAGCAGAAATAAGATTGTTATTCAATAACCTTGGGAAGGATGCACATCCAGTGATGCTCTGAATCTGTAGATACTAGATTTGGCAGGGGGTGGGGGTCTAGTGATGGCTGTTTCAGATTGCTGCTGGCGTCTTGCTTGCTGAGCTCTGTATATTTAATGCCACAGTGTCAGCAGCTTGAAATTCCCTGTCTGGATTTTATGCACCTAATAATCCTCAATTTAGTGCTGTTTGCAAAAGAGAGAGAGAGAGAGAATGAGAACGAGGTGTTTTTAAGTTAGGGTGTTCTCCTCAGCTCTGTTTAGGGGTAACTCTGATGGTATGGTCTCACCTGATGCTCACCGACAGCAGGGACCCTTCCCCCCAAAAAAAAATATTTGCTTAAGCTGCTGGGGCGTGTACTGATGCTGATTATCAGAATGAATGATGTTTGCAATGGCCTTGGTGTTGTCTACATGCCTTTATGTGAGTAAAATGTTGCATTGAAGAAAGAGGAAGAGATTGCCAACACACACAAATCTTAGAAAAAGGGTGATTTAGGCTGGAGATAAGAAAGAAGTTCTTTGCTGTGAGGGTGGTGAGACACTGGAGTTGTTGAGCTTGGAGAAGGCTCAGGGGGGACCTTAGAGTAGCTCATCAATACCTGAAGGGGGTTACAGAAAGACTTTTTAATAGGATATGTGATGGAAGGACAAGGAGTTATGGATGTAAATTGGAAGAGGGGAGATTTAGGATGGAGATAAGAGAGAAGTTCTTTATTATGAAGGTGGTGAGACACAGGAAGAGGTTGCCCAGAGAGGTTGTGGATGCCCCCTCAATCCCTGGAGATGTTTAAGGCCAGGCTGGATGAGGCATTGAGCAACCTGGTGTAGTGAGAGACATCCCTGCTCATGGTAGGGGGGGGTTGGAACTAGATGATCTTTAAGATCTCTTTGCAAATCTAATTAAACTCTTAATTGGCAGCAGTGGCTTTTTTTACCTGTCATTTCGCATCAGTGAATCACAGCACAGTGAAGAGCAGCAATAAAAATGGCATTATTTTCCCTTGCAAGGCTTCTGTTTTAAATTTTGGAAGCTCACTTGAGCTCAGTGTTCAAGAATGGTCTGTTCAAAGTCTCCAGTAGTGGGTGGGAGGAGAAATGGGTTTAGGATTAGATATTGCTGCAGGTAGCAAGTGTGTATCACATGCTGCCATACAAACAAAGCCTAAATTGGATCTGCTGAACAAAGAACAATGGTGAATTTGATAGTTTGGCCATAGAGTGAGATGCCAGGCACAGCAGTAATGTGAAAAGCAGATAAAGAGCAGCAGAGCTAAAATGAAACCTCTCTTTACCAAACCAGAACAAATCCTGTTCTGTAGATTCATAGAATGTCTTGAGTTGGAAGGGAACTTCAAAGGTCATCTAGTACAAACCTCCAGCAGAGAGCAGGGACATCCTGCACTAGATGAGGTTGCTCAGAGCCTCAGCAAGCCTGGCCTTGGATGTCTCCAGGGATGGGGTCTCAGCCACCTGTTTTGACAAGAATGAGAAATTTATTTTAAATCTCAGCAAGTAGTGATCCACTGTTAGTGTCCTCCTTTATTATGTACAAAGTTTATCAGGACCTGATTTTCTCTCATTAAACATCATGGAAAACCTCAGCACCCCAAAAATTCCTAAGCAACTGATCAGAGTATCCAGAGCAGGGCACGAAGACGATCAGAGGACTAGAGCACCTCCTTTATCAGGACAGGCTGAAGGAGTTTGGGTTGTTGAACCTGGAGAAGAGAAGGCTCAGGGGGAACCTCAGAGGAGCTTCTCAATACTTGAAGGGGGCTACAGAAAGGCTGGGGTAGGACTTTTTTATAGGGTCCAGGATGGCAGGACTAGGAGTAATGTATGCAAATTGGAAGGGGGGGAGATTTAGGCTGGAGATAAGGAAGAAGCTCTTGACAGTGAGGGTGGTGAGACACTGGAAGAGGTTGCCCAGAGAGGTTGTGGATGTCCCCTGAATCCTTGGAGGTGTTTAAGGCCAGGCTGGATGAGGCACTGAGCAACCTGGTCTGGTGGGAGGTGTCCCTGCTTATAGCAGGGGGGTTGAAACTAGATGATCTTGAAGGTCCCTTCCAACCCAAACCATTCTATAATTCTATAAACAAGGGATTGAGTTGGTATAAATTACAATTTCATATATTTTTCCCATACACTTACCATCAAATCAGAGCCCGTTCTCCTTTTTTCTTTCCTCTTCAATCCAAATCAAGCCCTTACAAAATTATGACCATATTTTATATTCTTCATCTGACAGGCAGAAGTTATAAACATGGAAAGATAAATCAGATAAGGTAAAAAAATATAGGTGTATTCCAGTTGAGTGTAACATATTGCATGAATAAACAAAACATTAAATTCAAATACAGGGATGAGAAGTTGAATTTTTATGAGTTTTCACCAAGGTTTGTTTTTTTTTTGTTTTTATTAGTCTTTTTATAAACAGTAAAAGTTTTGCTTTGACAGTGCAGTCCCATGGCCCCAAGACATGACATCATGAAGAAGTTCTTCACCATGAGGGTGGTGAAACACAGGAAGAGGTTACCCAAAGAGGTGATGGATACCCCATGCCTGGAGACATTCAAGGCCAGGCTTGCTGAGGTTCTGAGTGACCTGATCTACTGCAAGATGACCCTGCTCATGGCAGGGTGGTTGGACTAGTTGGCTTTGAAGGTTCCCTACAATTCAACACAATTTAGGACTGTCAATTTTTTGGACTGGCTTACACTTAAAAGACTAAAGTAGTCATTCAAGCAACTTTGAGAGAGGATAAAAATGAGTGTGTTCAAAGGCAATTACACTTGTTTAAAGCTAGTTATGCTGTGCTGTTGATTCACAAGAAGTTTAAACTAGATGGAGCTGGCAGGGGTGCAGGAAGAAGTAGAACCATCCTTCTGCAGTTGTCTTTCTCCCCTGTGTCAGAACAAGCATTTACCTTCCAGCTAAAACTAAGCAGTTGGTTGTTTTGCCCTGTTAGTTTTAAGCAAGATGAGTTCCCTGATCTGGTTCACTCTGCAGCTACACAAAGCTTCCCCAGGAGGAGGAAGATGGAAGAGAGGTGAAAGGGGAGTTATAAGGACACTTCTCTTGCCAGCAGTGCCAGATGCTGCTGCTGTGAATTGATTGTGAAATTACAGCCTAAGATGAAATGGGTTACCTGTTTCTGTTGATTACAGATGAGACCTCACTCACTGGCCTGGGCTTTAAGGCAGCAAAACCTACCCTAAATATGTAGCAGAAAAGACTTCAGAGAGTCATAGAATTGCTTGTGTTGAAAAGAATCTTTAAAAGTCATCTATTCAAAAATCTCCCATACCTTCCCACTACACCAGGTTTCTCTCAGCCTGGTCTTGAACACTTCCAGGGATGGAACATCCACAACCTCTCTGTTCCAGTGCCTCATCTCTCACTTTCTTTCTTATAAGTAAATCTACCCTTGTTTAGTTTTAAACCATTAATCCTGCATCTTTGTCTCCATCTTTCCTTCTTTAAGTGTGGGAAAGTTGTTCCAAGGTCTTCTGGAGCATTCTCTTGACCAGGCTGAACAACCACAACTCTCTCAGCCTGTTCTTGTTCTCCAGTCTTATCATCTTTGTAGCCCTCCTCTCAACCCAATCCAACAGCCCCATGTTCTTGGCAGGGCTCTTAATCCTTTCATACCCCAGCCTTTATTGATAATGGGGGTTGCCCAGACCATAGAGTCATAGAATTATTTGGGTTGGAAGGGATCTTAAAGATCACCTAGTTCCAACCCCCCTGCCATGAGCAGGGACACCTCCCACTAGACCAGGTTGCTCAGTCCTGGCCTTAAACACCTCCAGAGGGGGGGCATCCATAATGTCTTTTCAATATAAAAAGCAATTTCTTAATGAAAATGAGATTTTTTTTTTAATATAATCTTCCAAGCATGCTGTGTAACAAACCTGAACAGACTAGAGTTTCAATAGACATCAACAGAACAAAAAGAATTCATTTTCAGACGACTAAATGGCCACATATTGTACTTAGATTTTAATTTTAACTAGACACAAGGGAACTAAATACACAGCCCAAGTCATATGGAAATATGGGAGAACTAGAACCATGATATATCTTGTCTACAGTTTCTAATGAAGGCTTAAGTCCTTTGGGTTTCATATGCATTGATATAAAAAAATAAATAAAAAGGAAAAAAGTAATAAACTGTAATGGAAACCATGTTTCTGTTCTGTTGCCAGAAGGGATTATAATATTCTGAGGACTGTGTACTTCTCAAAATGAAAAGGGCGAGAAGAAGTAGCATGAGGGAAGGGAGGGAAATAAAATTTCCATTTGTTTTTATATCTTATAGTGTTAATGATGCAAAGGGGCTCATTCGATATGAAAAATAAATCTTTATTCTTGTAGCTCACTGAAAAAAACTTCAGACAACTTTCACAATGTTTTCAGAAAAGGAAGGGGAAGAGGAGAATCTCCTAATGGACTGAAAATATCCACTTAGTTCTGAAACTTAAATATATTTTCCAGTGATAGAGGATGGTTTTGAGGAGACTTCTCTGCCCTGTAAAGATTTTTCAGTAAATCTCCTCTGCCCCAAAGTACAGGAGAGCTGACCCACTTCCAGGGTCACTGTTTCAAGGAGAGATGACCAAATTAAGCAGAAGACTCTGGCTTCAGCCATCTTTTGTGCTGATGGATTCTGTTATTATTTGTAGTGGATGATTTAGCAGGTTAAGGGAGGTGATTTTGCCCCTCTGCTGGGTTCTAGTGAGACCCCAACTGGAGTTACTGTGTCCAGTTCTGGTGCCCTCAACATAAGAAGGACATTGAGATGTTAGAGCAGGTCCAGAGGAGGTCCATGAAGATGATGGGAGGGCTGGAGCACCACCTTTATGAGGACAGGCTGAAGGAGTTGGAGAAGGCTCAGAGTAGCTTCTCAATGCCTGAAGGGGGCTACAGAAAGGCTGGGTAGGACTTCATAATAGGATTTGTGATAGCAGGACTAGGAGTAATGGATGCAAATTGGAAGAGGGGAGATTTAGGCTGGAGATAAGGAAGAAGCTCTTGACAGTGAGGGTGGTGAGACACTGGAAGAGGTTGCCCAGAGAGGTTGTGGATGCCCCCTCAATCCCTGGAGGTGTTTAAGGCCAGGCTGGATGAGGTATTGAGCAACCTGGTGTGGTGGGAGGTGTCCCTCTGGCTAATTTTTACTAAACAAGGATATAGAAAGGGAGTTTTCAATTGGAATTTGACATGATTTTAGAAGGGACAAAAAAAAAAAAGACTATCAAAAGCACTGTATTCAATGAACTGTATTTATTGTGATTATACAAGTGAGAAATGATGGGGAAATGCTTAGTAGCTGGAAGTAAGGCTGTAAAAGGAACAGTGTGTACATGACCTCTGAAGTGTGATACTATGGTTAAGTATCTTACCCACATGAGGAAGAAAGCAATTATTACCATGACAAGTTATTATTCAGTGGGAAATAATACCAACATTTGAAGGGAATTTTTTTTAAAGCAAAAACTAACTGAGCAACAGAAGCTTCAGGAAAAAAAAATAGACAGCTGAGAAAGCTTTTGTGTGGTCTTTGGTCTTAAAAAAAACCTCCCAAAATCTGGAGTAAATTATGGGTGATATATACAGTAGAAACAGAGTTTGTCTAACATAGTTTATGGAATTTTAATTAATAGAGACTGAGGAAACTGTCCAGCTACAAAGACTGAAGCAGAAAACTAGGAGTTGAGAAATAGATTGAGGACAAGCCCTTTTTATTTGCTTTCTTTTCACTGTTATCACTTTCTATGTAAAAATAAAATTATAAAATTATAGTTGCCTATTTTGATAGTTTTGCTTCTCACAGAGATGGTTTGAGTCCTGAAAATTATTATGTGTTTAACACACCACAAAAAATTAATTATCATACCTTAAAAAATGTTGAATTATCTAATATTTATAGACTAGTTTTGATTACTATTCTAAAGGGATAATATGCCTTCTGTTTTACCTTACAGGAAGCTTTGAATTATTAGGCATTGTCTTAGTTTGGAAGACATCAGGATAGCCCCTGAGACCTTGGGAAATAACTTAAAAATCCAGATCCCACTCTATTTTGTGTTGATGTTAATTGAGATTACACTAAAAAAATAGGGAAGGGAAAAAAAACAACACAACAAAGAATAAAAAGAAATAGCAGCAGAACTTGGTGTAAATGATGAGATGTGACTTTTTTTTCCTGCTTTCTTCCTAAATTGTGGATGTTAAATTGGTGTAATACCTAAGACTCCTGAAAAGAAACGGAGCAGAACAGAAAGGCAGGAAATTATATGTTAATGTCTCAAGTTTAATTAGTAAATTTGAGGTTGAGGCTGAGGCTGGAGAAAAACTGAGGTCTTCTGAGCTCATCCTTAAGGAGGTATCAGCTTAAAAGCTGGTCTGTTCTCCTCCCATCATTCAAGTTAGGATGATTTCTGGCAAATGTGAATCTATCCTTACTTCCACACCTTCGGAAAATGTAGACACTTCTTCTTGAGGAGACAGCAAATTACACAAATCCAGCTGTGATTCTGCCAGAAGTATAGATTGTCTTCTCATTACAGCAGTTAACCTGCTGCTATTTATGTTATTAAATAAAAAAAGATGGACCTAATTGCTCCTTCCAATGCCAAATTAATGGCAGTGGGAAATGCTGGACAAATTCACTACGGAACCAAGGCAGAGCCATGAAGATGATGAAGGGATTGGAGAAAAGCCTGAGGGAGCTGCAGCTCTTTAGCTTGGAGAAGAGGAGGCTGAGGGGTGATCTCATTCTTGTTTATATAAGATGGAAAAGGTGAGTGTCAGGAGGATGGAGTCAGTTAGTGGAGAAGTTAGTGACTTCCAATGATAGGACAAGAGATAAAGTGTGCAAGGTGGAACACAGGAGGTTCCACAGAAATAGGAGAAGAAACTGTGAGGGTGAGAGAAGAGTGTCCCAGGCTGCCCAGAGAGGGTCTCCTTCTTTGGAGACATTCAAACCCCACCTGGACTTGCTCCTATGGGACATGATCTGGTTGTTCCTGTTTTGGCAGGGGGATGGAACTAGATGATCTCTCCAGATCCCTTCCAATCCATGGCCTTCTGTGATTCTGTGACTTGAAGATCTCTAATGCCATATGCAGTCTGTAAAGCTAAAGATGGAGATGCAGTTTAAATCCAAATCAGAAGCACTGGAAGAGGTTGCCCAGAGAGATTGTGGATGCCCCCTCTCTGGAGGTGTTCAAGACCAGGCTGGACAAGGCACTGAGCAGCCTGACCTAGTGGGAGGTGTCCCTGCCTATGGCAGGGGGGTTGGAACTTGATGATCTTTAAGGTCCCTTCCAACCCAATTGGAAGGGACCTGCGATCTAGCTTGACTTAGTTAACTAGCCTGACCAAGTTGACTTGTCTGAATGTCTAGCTGGTTCAAGGAAACTGAAAAGAAAATGAAGTAGCAAAAACTGGAAAGAGAAGCAGAAAGAATTCAACACCCAGATCCCAGGAGCAGAGATGGGGAAGAAGGTCAGTCATGTCAACTCCTGAAGAGCAAAAAAATAAAGGAGAAGTAATGGGAAATCAAAAGGGTGTGGGAATTTCCTAGATGAAAATTCAAAGGCAGAAGCCTAAAACATAAAACAAAATTGATACAATCAGAAAAAAATAAACACAAGGCTTGAAACAAGTGGAAATAGCTCCCTGAAATTAGAGCCATGTGTGACAAAAGGATAGAATATAGAAACATAGGATGGTTTGGGTTGGAAGGGACCTGCAAGATTCATCTAGGTCCAGCCTTCCTGCCATGGGCAAGGACACCTCCCACTCAATGCTTCATCCAGCCTGATGTGAGCAACCTGGTCTAGTGAGAGGTGTCTCTGTCCATGGAAAGGTTTCTGGAAGCAGATGATTTTTAAGATTGCTTCCAATTCATAACTATTCTCTGGAAGGATTGGTGAACATGGCATTTGTTGAAAGGAAAATGAAATAAGAAGTTTAGTAATTCCAAGTAACCACATAAGAACCTAGAGCAAATAAACAAAAAAACTTGAAATGCAAATAACAAAACCCACTGGTTCTATTTGTTATCAGCACTTAGCTCAGAAAGGTCCTTTTTTTATTTTCCTGTATTGGAAAAGATTTTTAGACAGATGAGTTGGATAAAAGTAATGGAAAGTGCCATGGAAGAACAGGAATGAACAAGCAGATGATTAAGTGGCTTGATTAAACACAGCTATGACAACTCAAATCCAGAGTAAATAACATTTTTTTTCTCAGCTCCTTTAAAGGCAAATCATGAATCTACTGACTGTTACAAATCATGAAATGCTGCTGTATGATGCACAAAAATGGCATTCACTATGTGAAAGACAGAGAGCAGAAGGAAATGCTCTAACTAGGAAGGAGCATACTGAGAATTTGGATAAACATCTCAATAGGAACCATCTCAAAAGCAATGAAAATATGTCAGGTATGGTTTGTTTTCTAACAGAATCCCAGAATGTCAGGGATTGGAAGGGATGTTGAGAGATCATCTAGTCCAATCCCCCTGCTGGAGCAGAAACACCCAGATCAGGTCACACAGGAAGGTGTCCAGGTGGGGTTTGAATGTTTCCAGAGGAGACCCCACACCCTCTCTGGGCAGCCTGGGACACTCTTCTCTCACCCTCACCCTCAGTTTTTTCTCCTGTTTCTGTGGAACCTCCTATGTTGCAGCTTGCACCCATTGCTCCTTGTCCTATCATTGGAGGTCACTGAGAAGAGCCTGGCTCCATCCTCCTGACACTCTTTCCATCTTTATAAACATGACTGAGGTCAGTTCCCTGTCTCCCTCAGTCTCCTCCAAGACCATTGCAGAATGAAAAGTTTACATTTCAGAGAGTGGAGAAACCAGTAAGGATTGTTAAGATTATAATGTCAGGTAAAAATCTTTCCTGCAACTTCTAAGCTTGCTCTGCTTCTGTTTCACTGGCAGTGTGTCTGTTGTTTAAGTGAATGCTAGAAACTGGATGTTCAGAGGACTCAAGGGGCTTAGAAAACAAGACACCATTCACATTTGTGTAATTGCCTTATCTCTGCCACAGCTACTTAGCATCTGCTTTTGGTAAAAGTTGTCTGGGAGTTTTGACTCAGCTCATTAGCAGGCTTGCTGCAGCCAAGAAATCAATGGACCACAGAGCAAATCATCTTTTGCAGAGACAGTCATGGGAAAATGAACGAATGCACACACAGCTAGAAAAGTTCATGGTGTCACCACTCTGTGATGACATCTGCTCTGCTTCTCAATGTCGTAGGGATCACAGAATCATAGAGTGGTTTGGGTTGGAAGGGACCTTAAAGATCATCTAGTTCCAACCCCCCTGCCATGGGTAGGGACACCTCCCACTACACCAGGTTGCTCAGTGCCTCATCCAACCTGACCTTAAACACCTCCAGGGATTGAGGGGGCATCCACAACCTCTCTGGGCAACCTCTTCCAGTGTCTCACCACCCTCAAAGAAGAGAACTTCTTTCTAAATCTAATCTCTAGCCTAAATTCCCCCTCTTCCAATTTGCATCCATTACTCTCAGTCCTGCCATTCTGGACCCTATGAAAAAGTCCTACCCCAGCCTTAAGTAATATTTTCAATATCCCTTGAGGTATTGAAAAGCTACTATGAGGTCCTCCCCCTGAGCCTTCTCTTCTCCAGGCTGAACAACCCCAACTCTTTCAGCCTGTCCTCATAAGGGAGATGCTCCAGCCCTCTGATAATCTTCATGGCCCTCCTATGGACCCATTCCAGCAGCTCAATGCCCCTCTTATGTTGAGGGCTCCAGAATGGAACACAGTAACTACAGGTGGGGTCTCACCAGAGTTGAGAAGAGGGGCAAAATCAGTCTGTTAATAAGAACGAAACATTGGCAACTGGAGGACTCCTGTGCTTTGTCAGATCCCCTCTATGAGCTGAACCTTTTGGCTGAAGTAGGACAACAGCAACAAGAGTAGAAGTTTCCCCAGACTGGGAAGTGCTGCATTTTCCCATTTTACAGATGAACAAATGTCTTGTTCAAAATCAGACAGTCTATGACAAAACTATGAACTCCAAATCCCAGGACACCACCACGGTCACTGGACCTGTCTTCAATTTTCCCAGACTTCCCCTCTCTGTCAAACATCAGCTTTAAACTTGTTGACTTTTGAAATGACTTGTCACTTGCAAACGACAAAGTGGTGTGAGATGCTGTGCAATATTGGGAAAACTGGATGGTTTTCAATTTCCATCAAAGTAAAATGAAAGCCCATGGCAGGGGGGTTGGATCTAGATGATCCTTAACATCCTTTCCATTCTATGATTCTGTGATTCTGTGATAAATAAATATTCTATGAGAAATCATTTCCCTCTAGTGGCTTTCCCAGTATTTCAGACCATCAACACAAGATTTTTTTCCTTCTCTTATGATTTTCTCTTTTTGGTCTATTTTTTTCTCCTTTTTTCTCTTATTGAGGAACTAATTTTTTTTTAATTTCTTCCAAATAAATTTTGCTTCTCGCATTTTTACTTTAATGATGAAGAAAAAAAATCCATTTTCAGCTCAATCATATTATATTTTATGAATTCCCATCCCACATATAGTTAAAATCACATCAAAATGAAACACTCAGTAGTAAATTCACACTGAGCTACGGCACTCTGAGCTCTTCTTCTGCTTTCCTCCTTCCACAGTTTATTCATAATCACTCTTTAAAGGCATTTGAGGATCCTTCAAGCATCTTTCAGGGAAAAAACCCCCACTGTGAGCAATTAAAGAAATCAGCCATTTTCAGATATCTTAGGTAAAACATACAAAAAGAAATTAGAAAGAAATCTAAAACCATATGTCATTGCAATTTAGATCTTTATTAAATAAGAAACATACCAGTGAAATGCAAAGATTATTTTTTTTTCCTAGAGCACATATAGGATAAAATAGAGGATGTTTTTAATTCAAAAGAAGAAAAAGTTTTATTAATAGATGATAGTGCAGTCTTGGTTATCAGCTGTTGCTGGGTTTTGGTTGTGGGTTTTTTGTGTGCTTTGTGGGGTTTTTTTGTGGAGTTATTCAAAATTTCAGTTTCCAAAAGGATTCAGAATGGATTGCTTCTGTGCCAATATTGAATGGGAAAGGATGATAACAACCAATTCTTCACATGATCTTTAATGCAGTTAAATCAACAGATTTCTAACTCATAAGATTATTTACCTCTGAATCCATAATGCTGTTCTGATGCTGATCACCCCACTTCAGGGTGATTTTTCCTTCCCCCTCCTCTCTTTTCCTGCACAGAGAAGAAAGCTGGACTGACTTAACAGTGGATGACTCGATGGATTCTGCCTACCAGCTTACTGTAATGCAATTCTTCATCCAATTTATTCTCTATATGCAGTGTGCTATTGGAGATAAAGGGTTTTATTATGGCACTGAGCATGCTTAGGTCCAGGGATCAGCCTGGACAGGGTTAACAGCAATATCTGTAGCTTCAGAGGCATAAGATTAGCAGCCCAATGTTCTTCTAAAAAGCCTCTAAGCAATTATGGCTGCTGTGTTTAGCCTTTCTTAACTACATTTTCTGCAGAGACCACACAGAAATTTGGCACAGTGCAGAGACCACTGGGGAAAGGGAGTTCAGCTCATTTGGAATGTAGGTAACTTTCTCCTTTGACTTTTTAAACTTCTGAAGTGCAGGGATAAAAGAATCAATGAAAAAAAAACCTAACCCTAGAGATAGGAAATTAATCCAAAGGAACCACTCATGACCATCCATGTTCAAATTTAGCTGACTGGTGGGATGAGATTCTGGTGTTATTTTATCTGCTATTTCTTATTAGCAGCATTTTCAGGAATAATAAAGTATGGAGCACTGATTTCAGCTAACATTCAAGGTGATTCTGGGAAGTCAGAAGCAAGGATCAAATTAATGCTTATTATTAGTATAGAAGGAAAAAGCAATTTCAATATTTAGCTGTTAAACAAGTGTTTTATCTGGGGATCCCTGTATTTTGTATTCCAAACTATATCCTGAATAAAACCGGAGGGATGAAAAGGTTAGCTTTTTTTTAGTTCAGTGGCCAATATCCCTGGAGATTGCTAAGTCCAGGCTTGCTGAGGCTCTGAGCAACCTCTCCCCATGGCAGAGGGGTTGGAACTAAATGATCTTTTAAAGTTCCTTCCAACCCAAACCATTCTATGATATCCAAGGAGGATGCTGTCTTTCATCCTGATCTGTGTTTCTGACTCCAGCTCCAGAGTGGAGTTTCTACCCATCACTGAGGCCAGCCTGAGACCTCCACAGAACCTACTGGTGAGGTCATCCATGTATCTGTATATATTGTATCTCTTACATTATTTTCTTTTTATTTTCTTATTAATATTTCATTTCAGTAGTTCTTTCTAAACTCATAAATCTCTTTATCTCTCTTCCTCCATCCCTTCTATGTGGTTGCAGAGCACCTGTACCAGCTACTGGCCCATTTAGCCAAAACCAGGACATACTGCTATCCAAGACTTGTTCGAATCACAGAATCATGGAATGGTTTGGGTTGGGAAGGGACCTTAAAGATCATCTAGTTACAACCCCCATGCCATGGGCAGGGACACCTCCCACTAGACCAGGTTGCTCAATGCCTCATCCAACCTGGCCTTAAACACCTCCAGGGATTGAGGGGGCATCCACAACCTCTCTGGGCAAACCCTTCTGGTGTCTCACCATCCTCACTGAAGAAGAGCAGCTTAAAAATTACTGAAATGAGTCATACTTGTTATGACAGTATGAAAAGCAGACTGCTTTCAATGCTATCAAGGTAGCATTCTGTACTTTATCATCCTGATAAAGCACTGTCTAAGCTGTTAAGGACAACAGCAAGATTATTTTTATGAGACACTTCCTTGAATTACTAAAGCATTCTTTTGCAACATCAGCTCTTTTGATTAAGAAAAAGCTATTATTCTAGGTGGCCTAAACCATTTAACATCATATAAGACAAAAAAACTTAGAACTGTCATTAATTCTGACATTAATTCTTACTTTCTAGCCTTCAATGATTTATAATTTTAACTTCATAATTTTAACTACATTTGTTTGGGTTTTTCTTTTTGTGAATTATCATTCAATTAGCATTTGGTGTTTCAAATTTAGAAGGTGTTGGTGAATTTTTAGAGAACTTGCTCCTGCTTCCAAAGGAAAAACAGGGAAAGACAGAATGAGATGAGGGTGCCTGCAGCTATTGCAGTCTCCTGTTGCCTTGTCTGACAAGATCCTACCAGTGCAGATGGGAAATGATCTACTGCAGAGATGGATATTAGTATAAGAACCAGAAAAGAAATGTATCTCATACTGAGCCTGATCAGATATCAAGAGTAGCAGTATGAAACAAGAGCAGTGTTAAAAAAAATAAAGAAACCAAATCAGGCCAGTCTGGTTCTCATGAAATGTAAAGAAAATACATTTCATCCTGAGCCTGATATAGCTCAAGAATTTCAATATAAAGCAAGAATGGTCTTTAAAAGAATAAGTGAAAAAAACCAGTCTGGTCCTTGCAAAGTAAATTACAGGAATGGATTTAATTTTTTAAAAATCAAAACGAAAGCAAAACCTGAAGATGTTAATGAGTCTGGAGGGTCTTTGAGCTGATGAAGAAACCAGAAAATTAAATTAGAAGTAGAATAAAGTTCTTTCCACGTGTTTTTGAGAGGTTGGCAGTGCAATGCATGTCTAAGTAGCACTAAACAGCTCTACAAGATGAAAACCACCCCCTGCATATCAACGGCTTTCTCCTGTTACAGATCCTTGGGGGCAATGGACAATTACCTCAATAAAAAAGCTGAAGGAATTTCTAATAAATCACAGAATGCCAGGGGTTAGAAGGGATCTGGAGAGGTCATCTAGTTCAATCACCCTGCCAGAACAGGAACACCCAGATCGTGTCCCATAGGAGCAAGTCCAGGTGGGGATTGAATGTCTCCAGAGAAGGAGGCCCCACACCCTCTCTGGGCAGCCTGGGACACTCTTCTCTCATCCTCACCTTGAAAAAGTTCTTATATTTCTGTGCAACCTCCTGTGTTCCAGCTTGCACACTTTATCCCTTGTCCTATCATTGGAAGTCACTGAGAAGAGCCTGACTCCATCCTCCTGACACTCACCTTTTCCTTCTTATATAAACATGAATGAGGTTACCCCAAAGCCTCATTTTCTCCAAGCTGAAGACCCAGCTCCCTCAGCTTTTCCTCAGAAGGGAAATACTACAATTCCTTCATCATCTCTGTGCTGGAGTCTCTCCAGCAGCTCCCTGTCCTTAAAATCACAGAATGGTTTGGGTTGGAAGGGACCTTAAA
>VZTY01019099.1:52035-62208 GCA_013400935.1 Turnix velox
CCTGGCCTTGGATATCTCCAGGGATGGAGCGTCCACCACCTCGCTGAACAACCTCTTCCAGGGGCTCACCACCCTCATGGTGAAACATCAGGCACTTTTTCAGCTTGGAGACTAGTACAACATCAGTCAGCAATTTAAAAATAATAAAATAAAATATAAAATAAGATAAAATAAAAATTAAATTAAATTAAAAATAAAATAATAAAATTTAAAATAAAATAAAATAAAATGTTAGCATTCCTGCCCTCCCAGGAGTTCTGTTGGTACTTCAGAATCTTGCATGTGGGGTTAACTAGATGACTTTAGAAAGCCCCTTCCACCCCTATGAATCTATGGTTCAATGTACCTGTAAAAAAAACATGAAATTCCATCTCCTTTTCCCTATCCCTTTAAAACAGGGTTGAGGCAAAGTCACCTGTCCAGTTAGCCACTGGTCCTGTTTTACATAGGGCACGCTATACTATGAAGGTTCAATATTCCTTTTCTTTTCTTTGAGAAAACAGAGAAGTCCTGCGAGAACAATATTCCTAATACAAAGCAACCACAAAAAAATGAACACCTGTGAGCACACAGTGCCCTGCTGCTGCCTGTGGAGAGGCAAGGAGGCTCTTTCCAACTACCAGGGGAGAGTCATAAAATGTAATGAAATTTTGCCTTTGGTGAGNTCAGGCACTTTTTCAGCTTGGAGACTAGTACAACATCAGTCAGCAATTTAAAAATAATAAAATAAAATATAAAATAAGATAAAATAAAAATTAAATTAAATTAAAAATAAAATAATAAAATTTAAAATAAAATAAAATAAAATGTTAGCATTCCTGCCCTCCCAGGAGTTCTGTTGGTACTTCAGAATCTTGCATGTGGGGTTAACTAGATGACTTTAGAAAGCCCCTTCCACCCCTATGAATCTATGGTTCAATGTACCTGTGAAAAAAACATGAAATTCCATCTCCTTTTCCCTATCCCTTTAAAACAGGGTTGAGGCAAAGTCACCTGTCCAGTTAGCCACTGGTCCTGTTTTACAAAGGGCACGCTATACTATGAAGGTTCAATATTCCTTTTCTTTTCTTTGAGAAAACAGAGAAGTCCTGCGAGAACAATATTCCTAATACAAAGCAACCACAAAAAAATGAACACCTGTGAGCACACAGTGCCCTGCTGCTGCCTGTGGAGAGGCAAGGAGGCTCTTTCCAACTACCAGGGGAGAGTCATAAAATGTAATGAAATTTTGCCTTTGGTGAGGGATGAAATGATCCCATGGAGTCCTGGTGATTCTTGCAGCCTAAGCCTGAGAACTGCTTGAGAGAGTCCAAAGCAGAGCCATGAAGGTGATGAAGGGATTGGAGCATCTCCCTTCTGAGTAAAGGCTGAGGGAGATGAGTCTCTGCAGCTTGGAGAAGAGGGGAATGAGGAGGGCCCTCATTCATGTTTATAAATATGGGAAGGGTGAGTGTCAGGAGGATGGAGACAGATGGACACAGGAGATTAGACACAAATGTAAGAAAAAACTTTGTCAAGTTGAGGGTGAGAGAAGAGTGTCCCAGGCTGCCCAGAGAGGGTGTGGGGTCTCCTCCTCTGGAGACATTCAAACCCCACCTGGACATCTCCCTGTGGGACCTGATCTGGGTGTTCTTGCACGAGCAGGGGGTTGGGACTAGATGATATCTTCATGTCTCTTCCAATACCTGACATTCTGTGATATGTCCTGAACAGTCTATTGTGTGTATTCAGTCTCTCAGAAGCTTGTTGCTGCAAATTTTTTAGTCACTGTGTTCTCAGATAATTTCTCTCTTTCCTTTGCACATCATCCATGAAGAGACAGGATCATTTTCTTATGTAATAGGGTTTACAGATTTTCCCCAGACTTTTGGTGCAGTAAACTGGATGCTTTTCTGTTTTACCTTCATTTTATGCATATACTGGAACTCAGCATGTAACTGCCTTAACAAAATCCATTTCCCTATGTCCTATCATTTGAGGTCACTGAGAAAAGCCTGGACCCATTCTCCTGACACTCACCTTTTCCTTTATAAACATGCATGAGATCACCCCTCAACCTCCTCTTCTCCAAGCTGAAGATAACCAGTTCCTTCAGCCCTTCCTCCTCAGGGAGCTGCTCCAATCCCTTCATCGTCTTTGTGGTTCTGTGAGGATTTAAACCAAATCCTATATTGTTTCCAAGAGACACCTTCAAGCACCTTATTCATTTTAATGTTATAGGTGTAACAAATGCATTTCCACAGATCAGCTCATGGCTGAGGTATCAGCACCACTATAATGTTATTAAAAATACATCATGTTTTTTGATTTCTAAATCAGTGTAGTTTGTAAAACAGAAATTCATAAAATTTTCTCATAACACAGCAGTGGCCTTGGAACTAAGTCTTTTGTTCTCTGTTTTTCAGTGTCTGTTTTGTGGTTGCTCCTTCTGCCTGATCATTTGTGAAACATGCTGGTGTTTTGATCATTTTCAGAGTATCTTCTGATGCTGACACAGAGGCCACGAAAGAAATAGTGTATTCTTTGCCTTATTAAAATCAAGCAAAACATTTTCACAACCACCAGAGCCATCATTTTAAGGTCTTGTTCAGCAGGGTTAGATGGAAATGCTGCAGAAATTACTCTTTGCTCAATAAAAAGTGAGTGTGCTTTTGAAAACTCATTTTTGCATGGCATTTGACTCAATTTGTAGAAAAATATAGAGAATAAAACTTCATATTTAGCAACTGTCATTTGTTTCCTGACTAATTTTTGGCTTGGGAAAGTGCAGCAAAGGAGACAATATATTTAATATTATATTATTAATAGCAATATGCCCTTTGTGCATCTCTGATCCATAGATTTTTTTGCTAAGGGATAAATAGAAACATAGAATTCTATTATCAATCTGATATGCACAAAAATAGAATGAAAGAGCTTGCTTTTATTAAAATACAAATGTTGTTAATATTAGCACCTTATAAATTATGTTTAGCTGAACCCTAAAATCTGATGATCCTACCATTGCAAATTTTCTGGTAAAAACATTCCTTAAAAAAAAAAATTGCTTTACTGCTTGTTTCCTGCCCTTTCTTGTTCACCGTATTACATGAAAGATTCTGTTGCATGCCTTTGAGACTATACTTTATTGCTCAGCAAGTTACAAAACACAAATGAGCTTCCCTCACTAATAGTGGGATTTCTTTTCTTTACCCATTGAGGTACTGTAGGCTTCAATAAAAGATGGAGAGACCAGAGATGTATTTAAGAAAAAAAGAATAGTGCAAATAGTAAAGCTTTAGGTTTTTTTTAGGAAGGAGGCTAGATCAGTAGGCAGAAAAGCCAGTTTAAATTAGGGAATAGTAAATCATTAACCTGGGGGAAAGGAATTGAAGCTGAAAATGGGGTTATTCAGCCTGGGGAAGAGAAGGCTGAGGGGTGACCTCATAGGAGCTTCTCAGTACCTGAAGTGGGCAACAGAAATGTTGGGGTAGGACTTTTTAATAGGATATGTGATGGCAGGACTAGAAGTAATAGATGCAAATTGGAAGAGGGGAGATAAGATATATCTTATGGATATAAGAAATAAATTCTTCCCTGTGGGGGTGGTGAGACCCTGGAAGAGGTTGCCCAGAGAGATTGTGGATGCCCCCTCAATCCCTGAGCCTGGATGAGGCATTGAGCAACCTGGTCTAGTAGGAGGTGTCCCTGTCCATGGCAGGGGGGTTGGAACTAGAAGATCTTTAAGGTCCCTTCCAACCCAAACCATTCTACGGGTTAAACTGAATGCTAGTATTACTCTATCCATGGCCTAGAAAATAATAAATCATGGGAGCTGTGTGTGTGGTTGGAGAAATCAGGACTAAAATGAATTCAAAACAGTTGGCTTTTGGTTTCATCAACCAAACTATTGAGAAGGAGTGAAGGGAATGGCTGAGGTGCTTCAGCTTTCTCATCTCAGCTGCTGAAATACTCTAGAATACTATGTTGTAGAAATCCCTAATTCCATCATCCATCTCAAAATAATCAGTCTCTCACAATTATAGGCTGTTGGTTCAAGATGTCCTGTTACATGCACTGCATTTTATTGTTTCTTTGCCAAAAACAAACAGCACAAAGGACTGAAAGCTCAGTGAGTGAACAGCCTTTGGAGTTTAGTGCAGATATAATCAGAAGATCAAACCTGCTTTCCTAAAAGTGAATGCCTGTGCCGGTGGCTCATTTGTTTCATGGCAAAGTCATTCTGAGCAGTATGTCTCAGGAAAAAAATACTGTACTCTGGCAAATTTCAATTAGGTTAATTACATTCTGCTTCCCTAAATTCCCCTCCTGCAGTTTCAGATGGAGAAAGCTTTCTTAATTTCCTTTCCTAGCATGCTGCATGGAGTTGTTGTGTTTTGGTAAATAGCTGCTACATCCCACCCAACATGTGGCTGATCTAATCCCTTCTTCCTCAGTAGCTTCACAGTGTGAGCTTTCTCTCATTACAATGGGAAGCATTCTGTCTTAGGTGAGTGGAAGGGACAGATTCCCTTGGTGCTTTACATTTCTCAAGTCTTGGAAAAAGAGTTTAAATTTGGGAATCCAGACCCTTTTTGTCTAGGAATAACAGCTGAAGAGAATATCTGTGTGTGTGTGTGTGAGCAGTGGAGATGAAGGAACCACATCAGATCAGTCAAAGATTCTGATGTGTATTCTTCAATTTTCTGTTTATTTCCTGGAAATTACTTTTTTTCTCTGGCTTTTGCCCTAAAAGAGGAGTTGATTTTGGTTACAGAAATACATTTCTTTCTATTTTTGAGCTCTCAGTCATAAAACTTGACTGAGGGCTGACTTAGAGCTCGCTATCTCTACTTTTTTTTCCCCTAATATCAGTGTGTAGCAGGAATATAATCTCAGCATAGGGTATGTATTTATCAAATAACTAAAAACAGCTGCAAAACCCTACTCAGCACTTCTGTGCTGTGTATACACTGTGGAAATCCCAACTCTTGTTCACCTTCTTCATCTCTACCAGCACTTTTTGTTGCTAGCATTATATCAATGATATCAAGTCTAGAGATACCTTGAAATAAATTGTGAGTTTTGATCATTATACACACCCAAAGTCAATGTGGTTTGTGAAAGGATTGAATGAGGAGCAGTTCCAGGTTTTGAAAATGTCATTTTCTTCTCCAACTTAATCCTTAGAGCATGATTTTTGCTGGACTGAAAAGTCTTTAAGGCATTGAGAACTCTGGAAAAATACAATATATTGCCTCAGTCTGCTCTAATCTGACTTTAGGTATTACACAGCCTTTTACATTCTTCTAAATTCCTTTAAGATGTCAAGTAATTTTTGATGTTTCTTTTTGAATATAAAGAAGTATGGCTACTCTGAGGTATTTAATAACACTTGGTAGTTGTGATTAAAAAATTGTCTTCGTGATGAGGCTGAAATTCCCAAATTATTTTAGTGACTCCTCAGGAAACCAAAAAATAGACAGATGATGCTTGTATTCTGATACAAAGAGTGCATCCTAATTTGTACCTGACTGCAGATAGCAGTGAGATTTCAAGACTTCTGTGATAGAATCATAGAATAGTTAGGGTTGGAAGGGACCTTAAAGATAATCTAGTTCCAAA
The DNA here is from genome assembly GCA_013400935.1 of Turnix velox. Taxonomy (NCBI): domain Eukaryota; kingdom Metazoa; phylum Chordata; class Aves; order Charadriiformes; family Turnicidae; genus Turnix; species Turnix velox. The sequence goes on from VZTY01019099.1 coordinate 57,640, forward strand.
AATCACACTGAAAATGCTTAATTTAGATTCAGGATGCTGAATACAGCTAATTCAGGTGCCAGCTCAGACAGTTTTCTTTGGTTTTAAAGTGCTGGGATAGACTTACTACACTGGTATTGACAACTATCAGTGTCTCAATTGTATTAATTTTTTAAACTATGGTAAAAAGATGCTGCATTCCACCTAGAAATTATACAAGATATTATCTAATGTCTGTGCAGTATTTGTGTCTCCTTTGTATTACAGATTATGCTCACAACTAACAGCTGCCATATTACCAGACCCTGCTGATTCTCAATAGAAACTTGTTGAATATTTGGATTGTTGCATTTCAGGATCACTGAAGGTGAGAAAACAGATCCAAAACTTGGAGAAAAGGGTAACATTTCTGTGCAGGAAAATAGGTACATTTTAGACATAAAAAATAGGTATAATTTACAAGTATCCCTATGTTCCGAGTCCTAACAGGATCTCAAATTTGAATTTTATCTATTGAAAACCATACAATGGTTCGGGTTGGAAGGGACCTTAAAGATCATCTGGTTCCAACCTCCCCTGCCATGGGCAGGGACACCTCCTACTAGACCAGGTTGCTCAATCCAGCCTGGTCTTAAACACCTCCAAGGATTGAGGGGGCAACCACAACCTCTCTGGGCAGCCTTTTCCAGTGTCTTACCACCCTCACAATGAACAACCTCTTCTCTCCAGTCTAAATCTCCCCTCTTCCCATTTGCATCCATCACTCCTAGTCCTGCCATCCTGTACCCTATTCAAAAGTCCTACCCCAGCCTTTCTGTAGACCCCCTTCATTCCCCTTCCAGCCACTTTTCATTCCAAAGAAATGCTTTTCCACCTTGAAAGCCAAGAAAATGTAATTTACTCTGTGACTGGCTGAGAGTAAAAGTCGTATTCATAGTTAAAGATGATGATTCTTTACTTCTCCTTCTTTAAAATTTCTTTTCAGTCTTCCTCATAGAATCATAGAATCGTTTGGGTTGGAAGGGACCTTAAAGATCATCGAGTTCCAACCCCCCTGCCATATGCAGGGATAATTGCCATCAGCTTTATAAAGGAAATCAGATTGTTCTATTGATTACCAGTGGTTGCATTTTACAATTATTTCTCTAATGAGTTTAGTGGCAGTGACCCAGAAAATGGACAAAGACCTCACTTCAGAGGGATGTTAATTTGCTGTAAATTGTTATATTTTTTTTTCCACCTTCATGCTAGCAATGATGATGATGATGATGGATCCCCACTGTTAATTAATCAAAACTTCTCAAAATAGGGTTCACCAGGTGGAAATAATTATATGTTAGTTGTCTCCTGTTTATTACTCTTCAGAGATGTAAACAACAATCTGGCTTCATTGCAAAGGATTCGCTAAAAACCCCTTTAATAAATAAATCAGAGCCGTGAGTGTTCTTGGGGTGGTGTAAATATTCGTGGCTCTGCATTTGTTTTATGAGACAATTCCATGCGCAAAGAATCAGCAATTTTTCCTCTAGAGAAAGCAGGTGCAAACATTTTTTGCTCATTGTTTCTTGAGTTAATAACTGAGGGGGAGGAGAAGGTGAACAGAGAGTAGTTTGATGTGAGATCACACCTAAGCAGGAGGGTTTGGTCTCATTTGCACAATGAGACAACAAAAAGCTTTTGTTTTAGGGAAAAAAAAAGCATTTTTTACTCAGGAAGAGCAGAATTTAAACAACACATGTATTCATAGTATTGATGAGCAGGTTTTGGGGTGAGTGGTCAAATATCCCTTGAGGGTTGTAATCCTATTATGATTGAACATTCCCAAATTAGGCCCTTAGTGTAATTCAAAGGAATTTTAGAATCCAGTCTGCTGTCATATTTCAAATAAAACAAAGTTACCATCAGATTAATTAGGTTGTTTATAAATCCTCTTTTTCAAAAGGAAGGACAGCAATTAATCAGAAAATACAGTCATCTTAAGATATTGAGAAAACATCATTGATTATTCTTAATGTGGTGTTGCTCTTCAAAAACCAATGAAATAAACTCTTTCTCATTAGACTTTCCTTTTTCTAAACTTGAATTTCATTCTAGAAAAATCTCTGCCATGTCTGAGGCCTCTTTTTTACACATGGGATGTTGTTCAGAGAGATTGTGGATGCCTCCTCCCTGGAAGGGTTTAAGCCAGGCTGGATGAGGTGTCCATGGCAGGGAGGTTGCAGCTAGATGATCTTTAAGGTTCCTCCCAACCCAAATTATTCTATGAAACCTCAGTTTGATGAAATGTGGCTTGTGGCTTCTATAAAAGCTAGACCCAAGATTTAAATTCAAACTCTGTCTTATCTAGAGCTTCAGATTTTGTCCAGGGACTCCTTTCTAATCTCAAGACCAATGACCACAAGGAATAAGAATCAATTTCCAGCCATTTTTTGCCATTTCACAGAATGTATTTCAGGACCTATTTTCAGTTTTAATGATTAAAAGTGTGGGGTATAAAAGTGCAGTGAGAAAAATCATCAAGAATTCAACTTTGGCTGTTTTTGTCAGCAAATATGATGGATCTGTCTGCTTAATGTTTGCTGTTCCAAATATGATTGCTAGACCCAAATAACTGTCCAATCAGCATGATTAAAACTTCTTTGAATTTAATAATAAATATATTATGAAAAATAAAAGAATTCAATAAAAACCCCAAATGCTATTTACAGGTGCAACTTAAAAGGAGAAACTCTCAGTGCTCCAAACTCTCTCATATCCTTGCAAGGCAGAGCCAGCCATGAATATGATGAGGAAAATATGATGAAACTTTAAATAATTTCTCAATTTTTGTTTTTAAACTATCACATTTACTTCCAGACAACTTTCTTTTTAGGGAGAAATGAAATCAGCAGGCAGATGTTTAACTAGAAAATCAGGACATATAGAAAATAATAATGTCTTGGAAAAAAAGCAAACCCAGAGTTGTCTTTGCTTTAAACAAACTTTGACTTTTTGAGTGCTGCTGAATTACAAATTCAAGAGAAGGGCCACGAAGATGATGAGAGAGCTGGAGCACCTCCCTTCTGAGGACAGGCTGAAGGAATTGGAGTTGTTGAGCCTGGAGAAGTCTGAGGGGCGACCCCAAAGTAGCTTCTCAAGACCTGAAGGGGGCTACAGAAAGGCTGGGGTATGACTTTTGAATAGGGTTGAGGATGGCAGGACTAGGAATGATGGATGCAAATGGGAAGAGGGGAGATTTAGGCTGGAGAGAAGAAAGAAATTCTTGACAGTGAGAATGGTGAGAGACTGGTAGAAGTTGCCCAGAGAGATTTTATGTTGTAAGAGTTGAGTCCAAAATGAAATAAGTTGCACACTAATTAGCAGATGTGACACTAGACTCAGGAGAATATTTTGGGTATAGACTGAGTCACCAGCCTATAGTCTAACCTTGGTCCTTTGTTTCAGTTCCTTACCTGTTGAGCATGGAAAATATTCCCTTTCACCTCAGCAAGTTGCAGAAATATCCATATAAAATGTTTTATATTCTTCGTGTGTGAAAAGAAAAAGAAAAGGTTCCCATTCGCTTGGCCAAAGACAATGGCAACATTTAAAACTGGTCAACTGTACCCCTAAAAAAAAAAAAATTAAGCCTCTTTTTTCCTGTTTAGTAGAAGGGGAGGGGGCAAGAATGAGGGTCATAAGAATGTTCTCTGCAGAACAAAAAGACCCTTATGTAGGGATTTGCAGTAAAAGCTGTTCCTTATTCTCCAAGCAAAACATGAAACTCCCCATAAATATCCTTGTAGCAGCAGCCAGGTCCATTTTTCCCTTCTTCTCCCATTGAGTGCTGCTCTTCCAATTTCACTCATAAAAATATTATTGTAGGAAAGTGTAAAATGAGTTTCAATTCCAAGGTCTCCAGTTCCAAGGATGGAAAAAAATAAACTACCTGAATATTACATGTTTCTGTTTAATCCAAAAAGCAAAGCTTGCAAATTCACCTGTTTTTTTTTTTTTCTGCTCTCTTTCTGAGATTGCTGAAAGCTCAAGGAAAAACAATAAAGCCATAATAATCTTATTATTAAATTCTCCCATGGAATGCCACTGAGATGTCGGTAACTCTTCTTAAAACATCTTTTTTGGTATTTATTTTGGTGTTGCCTACACTAAATTTAGACTGAAAAATAAAACCTACCATCACGTGAGTTTCCAACTCAGATTTTGGCAGAGGGGAGTCATAAATTTGGAGTATAAACCTACAGATAGAATTACAGCCTGTATACTAATCTAGCTGTTTACATGCACCAGGCTCTGAGCAACCTGATCTAGTGGAGGTTGTCCCTGCTCACTGCAGGGGGTTGGACTAGATGGCTTTTGGAGGTCCCTTCCAACCCTGTGATTCTAAGAGAAATGTGTGTTAGTTTGCAGGTGTGTATATCAGAATATAGAAAGGCAGTGACATGGATCTTTTGGAGAAGGTCCAGAAGAGGCCACGAGGATGATGATTAGGGCTGGAGCACCTCTGCTATGAGGACAGGCTGAGAGAGATGGCTGAAGAAGTGAAGGATCCCAAGGAAACCTCCCAGTGACCTCCCAGTGCTTGAAGGGGCT
>VZTY01019099.1:62218-72550 GCA_013400935.1 Turnix velox
AGTGCTTGAAGGGGCTGCAGAAAAGCTGGGCAGGGGCTTTTTGCCAGTGCATGGAGCCACAGGATATGAGGGGCAGTGGTTTGAGACTAGAGCAGGACAGCCTTAGTTAGGTTAGACATTAGAAAGAAGTTCTACCTAAGCAGGAGCATGCAGACATCCAACATCTGAATGGTGTTCCAAGACAAAAAGGGAGGGGAAGGAATTTTTAATATGATATCGGATGGGAGGACCAGAAACAATGGATGTAAATTGGAAGGGGGTAGATTTAGACTTGACATAAGAAAGAAATTCCTTACAGTGAGGATGGTGAAACACTGGAAAAGGTTGCCCAGAGAGGCTGTGGATGCCCCCTCTCTGGAGGTGTTCAAGACCAGGCTGGACAAGGCACTGAGCAGCCTGATGTAGTGGGAGGTGTCCCTGCCTATGGCAGGGGGGTTGGAACTCGATGATCTTTGAGGTCCCTTCCAACTCAAACTATTCTATGATTCTATGATTCTATGACTTTGAAGATCCCTTCCAACTCTTTGATTCTAATCAGCTGCCAGCACCTCCTCTTCAGAACACAGCATGAAAAAAGCAGTCCTGTCCTATATGTAGCACTAATAATATGATCATAGTCTGAGCATTTTAAAGTCATAAAGAGAAGTTCAAATGAAAACAGTGCTAAATGGCCTTTCTGGAATTCTTCAAGCTAAAAATAACTCACAAAATATCGCACTAAAAGAAAAAAATTAAAAATTAATTTTAGGTATTTCAGACTGATCTAATTCAAGAACATTACCCAGCCAGATGGAAGAGTTATACAATTTTTAGTAGAGAACTGTATCCTTTATCAAAGGAAAGACTTTTTTTTATCCACAGCCTTTCGAAAATAATTGATGAAAACTTAGGGGAATTTTGTTCTGACAGACTAAATGGTGAAAAACCTCCTGTCTGAATAGTAAATGAGGAATGTTGCACCAAATTTTCTAGATTAATTTTTTAGTTGAATGTTGACCACCTTGACAGGGAGGCCAAAGAGTATAAATCTCCTTCTTAGAGACTGCTGACCTTGACCTTGCAGGACCTTGTATTTTGTGAAATTTTAAGCTGTAGGAGTTGAGGTTGTTCAGCCTGGAGAAGAGAAGGCTCAGGAGGGACCTCTGAGGAGCTTCTCAATCCCTGAAGGGGGCTGCAGAAAGGCTGGGGTAGGACAATTTAATAGGGTTGAGGATGGCAGGACTAGGAGTAATGTATGCAAATGGGAAGAAGGGAGATTTAGTTGGAATTAATAAAGAAGTCCTTGGCAGTGAGGGTGGTGAGATACTGGAAGAGGTTGCCCAGAGAGGTTGTGGATGCCCCCTCAATCCCTGGAGGTGTTTAAGGCCAGGCTGGATGAAGCACTGAGCAACCTGGTGTAGTGGGAGGTGTCCCTGCCCATGGCAGGGGTGTTGGAACTAGATGATCTTTAATGTCCTTTCCAACCCAAACCATTCTATAATTCTATAAATTCTGGAAATAGCCCAAGAGAGATTGTTTCTAAGCCATTTCTGCCCTTCTTCAGACTCCAGGAAGCTATAGTGCATGTATTGTAACTTTAAACCTGAAAGAAGTTGAGTCAGGAGGACAGGAAATCAAAGACACTTCATCATGAATGTGGTATCAAAGCAGGATAAAAAAAACTTATGTGATGAGTGAAACAGAAACTGTTTTCACCAGATGAATTAAGAAAAGAACAGCAACAATTCACCTGCTTCTACAACATGCATCTTTCTTGCTGCACTGAGTGAATCCTTCAAAATGCTGGCTAGACCTGTGCCAACATCTGACAACTCAAACCCTATTACCACACATCCTGGTGAATTCCTCTTTTTGACCTGACAGTGTCGTGTGCCTGGTAAGGAGTGATTTTTGGCTGAGTTTTGGAGTACCAGCAGCTCCAATGAAAACAACAGATGTCTGAAAGTCATGGGGGAACGACCACTCTCTGTGGGGCATCTTGAACATGCTGACCCCACCACATGTGTGATGTGGAGTCCAGAGCCACCTACTCAGAAGCTGTAGTATAACCAGAATGCCCTTGCCATCTGTGCAGATTCCTCACCACATTATTGTCAGGAACTCCTAGGAAAAATTAAATAAAATGCAAGAACTTTATGAAAGAAAAACAACCAAATAAGATGGGTTGTGCTGTAAGATTCAAGGTGAAAAGTTGAGGGAAGGGTGTAGAGAGCTGGATGGGATAAAAAGCTTTAATACTTTTTATTAATGAGTTCTGGCCTGGGTTGTTAATGATTAAACATGATTTCTATTGATCTGACTATGCAGTGGACTGTGCTGAATGAGGAGGCAGTGTCTTAGCTCACAGATGTGAAGCTGTCTCCCCAGCCCAATGAAAAATAGGAACCAGTCAAACAGACAGGTTTTGGTTGTTTTAGCTGGAGATCTCAACAACTCAAATGCAATCTCAGGCAGTTCACATGCAGTTCTGCTAGGAGAGCTGCCAGAAAGCCTTGCATTCCTGCTTTTCTGTTGTACCTACTCTTATTTCTTCTACCCAAAACTTTATCACACTAGGATTTTTCCCCTGAATCATAAATCTTTTATAGAATCATAGAATAGTTTGGGTTGGAAGGGACTTTAGAGATCATCCGGTTCCCATCCCCATGTCACAAGCAGGGACACCTCCCACATAAAAAATAGAAAAGGTTTTATAAAACAGAGAAGGTGGTGGTCTGCAGAAAAGATAAGGAAATAGCTGCTAAATGGGGGGTGACATTCAGTAAATGTTAAAAACTCAAGTTCCACTTGAAGGTAGTTAAAATTCTAATTGAAGTGATGTTTGTTTTCTATTCAGAGTACAATCCTGTAATAATCACAGAATCATAGAATACATTGGGTTGGAAGGGACCTTCAAAGGCCATCTGGTCCAACCCCTCCATGAGGAGGGACATTCTGCACTAGATGAGGTTGCTCAGAGCCTCAGCAAGCTTGGCTTTGTATGCCTCCAGGCTTGATGGGGGCTCCACAACCTCTCTGGGCAACATCTTCCAGTGTTTCCCTGCCCTCATGGGGAAGAACTTCTTCATGTCTTACCTAACCCTGCTCTGCTCTAGTTTCAAACCACTGCCCCTCATCCTGTGGCTCCATGCCCTGGCAAACAGCCCCTCCCCAGCTTTGCTGTAGCCCCTTCAGTCACTTGGAGGACACGAGAGTCTATTTTGGTGAGATGGGCAACAAAAAGTATGAAGACATCACATTCAACAATTGTTGTTAAACTAATTAGTTTTGACAGGACTAGGATCTCTCTAGAAGTTTAAGGAAAGCAACAAGTCAGATTGAGGCATCAAGCTCTCTTAAATCGAGAGAAAATAGACATAGTTCCCTCTTTCAGCTGCTTTCAACTTCAGATGTGGGGCCTTGGGTAACATTTGACTTGAAAAATCTAGGAAAACCTCTTCTGTGATTCATTTAGCTTCAGAGAGCCCTAGCTCCTTCATCACACAGCCTGGGCTGAGTGGTGTGAGAGGAAAAGGAGCCAAAGTCAACAGGATAAGGAGTCAACAGCTCCAGTGTACAGAGTTATCCCTCACTGATGCAATTTTAAAAAATAACTTAAATAGCCCGGTGTGTATCAGAGACCAGTTTGCAAGTCATTTTAACCTACACACTGACAGATTATGTGGATTTTCACATGCTAATATACCAGTTCAATTAAAAAAACCAACCCCAGCTGAATTGCCCGATGTGTAACCTTGTCTAGTTCTCAAGCAGCTTAACTAGCACACTGACAAGTAGGTTTTACCATGCTTGTTTGCCACTTCAAAACATATCTATTAAAACAGCCCCTATATCATATTGCAGGCAGAATGTGCTTCTCATAGCACTCCATAAATGATCTCATGTGTGTACCATAAACTTTGCTGTCTGCCAGGAGGGAAGAAAAAGAGGAGAGATGGAGAAACAGATCCTGAACATGAATATTAAACAAAAGGCATGGACAGAGAATAGTAAAACCACTTCTGTCCACCTCAGAAGGGAAATGTGCACCAGAATGACCTCACAGCAACAACAGTTTGAGGCCCTGTGGGCATCACTGTTAGGTACATCAAAGAAGGGTGTGTAAATGTAATGCTGTTAATGACAAATGTTTGAAATGTTTGAATCAAGGAAAAAGAAGGCAAATTACTTAAAGGTAGTCCCTGATTTGTATTTTTGCATTTTCACAAAAGTGTTTAGCCAGCTAACCCACTAATTTATTATTTTTTAAATAATGGGGTGAGACATTTTAATAGGGTCTAGGATGACAGGACTAGGAGGAATGGATGCAAATTGGAAGAGGAGAGATTTAGGCTGGAGAGAAGAAAGAAGTTCTCTGCTGTGAGGGTGGTGAAACACTGGAACAGGTTGCAAAGAGAAAGCTTGTAGATGCCCCCTCAATCCCTGGAGGTGTTTAAGGCCAGGCTGGATGAGGCATTGGGGAATCTAGTGGGGGTTGTAATGAGAGGATCTTTAAGGTCCCTTTCAACTCAAACCATTCTATGATTCTAAGAATTGGAACTATTAGAGTCACTTCCCAGTGCTCTAGTGCTGTTTCTATCACTTTTTCTTTTTAATTTCAGGCTGGGGTACAACAGATTTAAACCAAATCTCCACACTCAACTCATTACGAAGGTGCCAGTCAATAGGTGAGAAATTCAGTAGCTACATTCAGTGATGTATTTAAAGAATGTTCATGATCTCTAACGCTCTTCATCATAAGTATAATTCAGAGGGTCTGACTCAATGCCTCCTAAGTTCTTTATCATGCATCTGTAAGAAAAAACTGTACTGAAATCAGTAATATAATGTTACTGCCCAATTTTATCCTATGCCATTTCATGTCATTCCACAGTGACATTGAATCCCCACTAATGGAACATTGAACCTATTTTGCAATTACAGTCATAGTAACAGCTACTGGTTGAAACAATTTGTGAGAGAATTTGGAAGGCACAACCACTGTTGTTAAGCACTGCCACATTCCTTCCAAGCAGCAATTGTGGTATTATCATAGAATCATAGAATAGTTTGGGTTGGAAGGGACCCCAAAGGTCATCGAGTTCCAACCCCCCTGCCATAGGCAGGGACACCTCCCACTAGGTCAGGCTGCTCAGTGCCTTGTCCAGCCTGGTCTTGAACACCTCCAGAGAGGGGGCATCCACAGGCTCTCTGGGCAACCTCTTCCAGTGTTTCACCACCCTCACTGTAAAGAATTTCTTTCTTATGTCAAGTCTAAATCTACCCCCTTCCAATTTACATCCATTGTTTCTGGTCCTCCCATCCGATATCATATTAAAAAGTCCTTCCCCTGCCTTTCTGTAGGACCCCCTCAGGTACTGATAAGTTATTATGAGGTCCCCTCTGAGCCTTCTCTTCTCCAGGCTGAACAACCCCAACTCCTTCAGCCTGTCTTCATAGGGCAGTTGCTCCAGCCCTTTGACCATCTTTGTGGCCTCCTCTGGACCCGCTCCAACAGCTCAATGTCCTTCTTGTGTTGAGGGCTCCAGAACTGGACACAGTAACTCCAGGTGGGGTCTCACCAGTGCCCAGTAGAGGGGCAAAATCACCTCTCTGGACCTGCTGGTCACACTCCTCTTGATGCAACCCAGGATTTGGTTGGCCTTCTTGGCTGCGAGGCTCATGTTGAGTTTGTCATCAACTGACACCCCCAAGTCCTTCTCTTCAGAGCTGCACTCAAGCCACTCTCCACCCAGCCTCTGTCTGTGCTTGGGATTGCTCTGACCCAGGTGCAGGACCTTGCACTTGGCCTTGTTGAACTTCATGAGGTTGGCGTGGGCCCACCTCTCAAGCCTGTCAAGGTTAGCTCTCTTCACCTCCCAGTAATAATTTCCAGGCAAGACATTTTCAAATCCTACAGTTCAGGTTCAACCTTTCCAGAAGGTACCTACAGAAGTGCAGGATTGGATGATGATGTCGGTCTTGAAACAAGCTGTGGGGGGCAGATTTGATAAATAGTTCTTTGAAAAACACTGTTCTTGGATGCTAAACTGATTATCACCAAGAGACATAGAATCATAGAGTGGTTTGTGTTGGAAGGGACTTTAAAGATCAAGGATAAAATGACTGCATGCTGGAACACAGGAGTATCCATGGAAATAGGAGAAAAAACTTTGTCAGGGTGGTTGTGAGAGAAGAGTGTCCCAGGCTGCCTAGAGAGGGTGTGGAGGCTCTTTCTCTGGAGACATTCAAACCCCACCTGGACACCTTCCTGTGGGATCTGGTCTGGGTTTTCCTACTTTGGCAGGGGAATGGGACTAGATGATCCCTTCCCAAAGGATTTGGATACTTTTTCATACAGGTAAGTATTAGCAACCTGGACATCATTATTAATACATACAAGGAAATGCCCTGTAGTCATGGTTGCCCTTTTAGAAGATGGATTAGCTTCTCTAAGGACAATTTCCTATGAAGGACTGACATTGAGTGTGCATTAAAACTGACTGAGTTCTTTAAGGCATTCCACTAATTGTGGACATGAGAAGTAAGAGAATTCAAACTACTGAAAATTTACTGCATTTCTCAGAAAACTCCACATCTATAAATAGATTAAGTCTTACATGGCATTTTTAACCATGATTTGTAGCAAGACTTTCTGAGATGTCCTAGTTTGTGTTCTGATTAGATTTCTTTAGCAAGGGATAATTTGGTGATGAATTATGTATTCAAGATGTGCATGGGGTAGGAGCATAGTGTGGGATGTTCCTGAGATTAATGGGCACTGTATGAGCAGACATGAAATAATTACAGAATGAGTGAATTGAACATCTTAATAGAGTCAAGATGATGGGAGAACTTCTGCCACTCTATTGTTGGGATTCAGAACTCATCGACCTCCTGCTATAGTCCTAATATCTCCAACTGAATTTATCACCTCAATTAGTGGATCAATACTCCTTAGGATTACAGCTCCAAAAGGAAAAGACCACGAAGAAATTATGTTTTCCCCAAAGATTGATGAAGTTACTTCATATAGGAGGTCCAGGATTCAAAAATTAGCTGCTTTGGAAGCAGATTCAACAGCAGGTCTACAAGGCAACCAAGCTGGAAACCTGGTAAATAGTTCCACAGTTACATAAAGATCATTCAAACATTCTTAAATCTTCCCTAGCTTGATATTACAGTAGATCACAATCACAACGAATGTATTGATGATGGAAAAATAAAAAAATCAAGCATCTCTGGAGCATTTTGGCATTTATTTTGTCCTGTGTAGGCTTAATAATTTTTAAAAATAGTAATGCTTTCAAGTGTAGAATTGTAGAATTTTTTTCTACTTCTCCTTTGTTATACATTTTAAAGACAAACATTATTCTTCCTGATACTAGAAGAAAGCAGAGAAATTTTACCCTTCTACTATTTAAATTATGCAATATTTAAGGAGAGTTTGGCTTCTCACTATAGGATTTAGGTACTCAGCAAGTTCAAACATTTAAGCATCCCTCCCTCCTATAGGAGTTTATATTGTTCATCAATTTAAGGCCATATGGTAATCTATTTCTGAGGGCTGGATAGCAATCATCATTGTGAAAAAGGTCAGTAGGACTATTTGAAGAGGAAGCCATTCCTTTGAATGTATTAAAGTAGCAAAATCTGGTCCTTGTTATCCTACTTTTTCAAGCACGCTCCACTACCAAGCCAAACAAACAGGTAAAAGCAGCAGCAGAATAGATTTAACAAGCCATTTAATAAAATTAATTATTTCCTCTGTCCCTGAAATGAAATTAGCATCTATTCCTTCATAAAATCTATCTTCTTAGTGATTATGTCATCTGTCACAGGCAAGGGATAATGCACTCTGTAAAAGTGACAACATTCCTTCATGCTTATTTAACAATGACCAGTAATTATGGGCAACAACATGCACAAGCAATTAATAATCAGCATTCATTTGGAGTTGACATCTATGGTAGCCACAACCAAATAAATCAAGTGTGCTCAGCTTTTTGTACACCCAGGAAATCCAAGGCACTGACAAGGTGCTACATGAAGTTACTCCCTGCAGAGATGACCTTTGAAGGTCCCTTCCAACCCTATGATTCTATGTGTGGACTCCTTTTCTCTCTTCATAAACTGTTGCCATTTTCCTTACAGGGCGCTGAGCAATTTTTCAAAAAGCAGTTGTCATAAGTAAAGAGGCATTAGTGTATCTTCTCAGCCTTTCACACAGGATGTTGCTCCAATCTTAGTCTTCACTGAGAAATTACTTAGAATCATAGAATGGTTTGGGTTGGAAGGGACCTTAAAGATCATCCCCTGGCATGGGCAGAGACACCTCCTACTACATCAGGTTGCTCAATGCTTCACCCAGAAAAGATTGCAAAGGAGAGGGAAAACTCATCCAAGGTATTTGGCAACCCCAGTTTTCCAGAAACACTTTCTAAAGGAAGAACCTTTCAGTGTCTTCTCTCTAATGCCAGGACAGAGTTCTAAGTAAGAATAAAATCTCTGAATGAATGAATGAGTGAATGAATGAATACACTGAATCCACCTTACTTGCCTTGGCAGATCTATGTAGTTGACAGTTTGGTTCCAAAGGAACAGATTTCTGTGTTTATTTTTGCAAGTTATTCATTATGTATTGTCATATTTATTTACTTGTGTAGATAGAAAGTCTCCAATTAATCACAGAATCATAGAATCATAGAATAGTTTGGGTTGGAAGGGACCTTAAAGATCATTGAGTTCCAAACCTCCTGCCATAGCCTCTAAGTAGATCAGGCTGCTCTGTGCCTTGTCCAGCCTGGTCTTGAACACCTCCAGAGAGGGGGCATCCAGAACCTTTCTGGGAAACCTCTTCCAGTGTTTCACCACTCTCACTGTAAAGAATTTCTTTCTTATGTCAAGTCTAAATCTACCCCCTTCCAATATACATTCATTGTTTCTGGTCCTCCCATTCAATATCATATTAAAAATTCCTTCCCCTGCCTTTCTGTAGGACCCCCTCAGGGGGTCCTTATCAACATAAGTTACTATAAGGTCCCCTCTGAGCCTTCTCTTCTCCAGGCTGAACAATCCCAACTCCTTCAGCCTGTCTTTAAGCAAGCTTCTTCTTCAACTCAGTGTAATTTAATTTACCTCTGCTCATTTTCCACTTCCTTTTGATATCAAGAGCTCAAGACATCTGCTTTCATCAGTTTGTTTGCTCTACTGGTACAGAAAAAAGATCAAATTAGACAAAAATCATTTCTTATCTGGAATCAATGATGATTCTACTTCTCCATAACCAAGTACAAAGAATGAATATTCCATAAAATTAGTTCTTTGGTATCATTTTAGTAATTACAATTAGTTAAAAATATAAACCATAAAATTAAGGCTTCTTTTAATAATAAGGGTTAAAGGAAAAAAGAAAAGGGATTGGTCCAGTTGAAAGATATAGGAACTAAAGTGGAATTATGAGGTGATCTGGGTTTGGGCAAATAAAACAGTTAATATAGCAAGGTATAAACTTAGGGTGTGTGATATATGGTGATGTCAGCAACTCTGAACTGAGGATAGTCTATCACAAGTTATGATCAATCTTTGGGGAATTCACTGTAAGTAAATGAGTAATAAAAATTCCCATCGATTTACTTCGAAGCAACCCATATAAACATGGCCTAGAAATTTGTTGCTCACTATGGCACATTTGGAACTTGGTAACTCATCACTTTTAATCATGAAATACATTGGAAAAACTTTATAGATTGATATCTTTCTGTAATTGTAGATTTTCTTTTTATGGACACACAGTTGGAAAATTACTTTGCAAGTAGAATTTTCAACAATTCCAAAGCAATGCTATCAACTAGAAAAAAAAAAAAAGATTGTACCAAATTAAATACTTGAAAAATAGGTGATAAATTAATAATAAAACTAAGACTGAATAAATTGGATGGCATGATTGTAGCAATTCCTGGGATACAACTGCTAATATTTCCTGTCTTTTACAGCCAGATATAAACAGGAGTCTGCCTAGTCAAAGACTAACATAAACACTAATGTGAAGTACTAAGTAATAGATGCACTAATAAAATACCTCTTTATTCGGCTTTTCAAGGGTTTAATGCAATAGAGTAGCAAAGCAGCACAAGAATGATGCAGTAATTATATTAACTTGTTAGTAAAACAGGAGTTTTTTCTGCTTTTGAAAGGCAGGGATAGAAAAGGAAGGAATGGAAAAGGAAGAATAGAAAACGGAAGAATGGAAAAGAAAGAATAGAAAAAAGAAGAAAAGAAAAATAATATAGTTCTTTATCCTGCTGCTTTTGAAAAGCAGGAATGGAAAAGGAAGAAATGGAAAAGGAGGAA
>VZTY01019100.1:0-10791 GCA_013400935.1 Turnix velox
CCACCCCTGCTTGGGGGGCTCCCAGCTGGACCCAGTGCCCCCCCCACCGCTGGAGGTTCAGGTGAGTGTGACCCGGGGGCAGTGGGGTTGGCACCCACGGAGGATCGTGGGCACCCTGGGGTGGGCTTGTGAGCCCCCATGGTGTATCCCCCCTCCCTGCTGTCCCCCAGTGAAGGTGAAGAAGCCCATCCAGACCAAGTTCCGGATGCCCATCTTCAACTGGGTGGCCCTGAAGCCAAGTCAGATCGATGGCACCGTCTTCACCGAGCTCAATGATGAGAAGGTGCTGCAGGTGAGGACTCCAGGCTCTGGGGGGTTCTGGCCCCAGTCCATGTTGTTCCCTGCTGTGCTGAGGTTGCCCACTGTGTGCCCATCCACCTGGCTGCTGGAGGTTGGAGCAGCTCCTTGGTACCATGGGGAGGGACAACATGGGATGTGCCATCCTGTCACCCTGTCCCTGTCCTCTTGTTTCATCTTCACGTCCTGTCCATGCCTTCTTCCTCATCTTCATCCTCCAGATCCCTTATCCCCAGCTCACTCCATCCCTGTATTCTCTTGTCCCACCTCTGTCCTTGTCCCTTGCTCCATCCTCACCCCTTCAACTTGACCTCATTTCCTTGCTCCACCTTCATCCTCTCACTCCTCTCCTCCTTGTCCTGGTCCTCTGGCCCCTTCCTCACCCCAGATGTCCCATGTCACCTCCCCACTGTGCCCTCAGCCCTGTGTCCCCACAGGAGCTGGACATGAGTGACTTTGAGGAGCAGTTCAAGACCAAGGCTCAAGGTCCTGCCTTGGACATCAGTGCCCTGAAGGTGAAGGCCACTCAGAAGGCTCCCAGCAAGGTCACCCTCATGGAGTCCAACCGAGCCAAGAACCTGGCCATCACCCTTCGCAAGGGAGGCCGCAGCATCCAGGAGATCTGCAGAGCCATTGAGACGTGAGTGTCCCCTCCTTGGTGGCACAAGGCTTGGTGAAGGTTGGGCACCAGCTCTGCTCTACATTGAGGGCTCGAGATGGTGTGGGATGTGCTAGGGTTGGTTGGAGGAGGGGTGGCACCACTTTTGGGGATGGAGGAGATGGTTACAGAGGGATGGGGGGAAGGAAAAAACAATTACAAGGAGTTGGAGGGATGGTGGGACCAGTGAAGGAAGGGAGCAAGAAACAGTTACAGAGGGATGGAGGGAAGCTGGGACCAGTGGTGGAGGGATGCTGGGACCAGTTACAGAGGGAGGGAGGGAGGGAGGGATGCTGGGACCAATCATGGAGGGATGCTGGGATCAGTTACAGAGGGAGGGAGGGATGCTGGGCCCAGTGGTGGAAGGATGTTGGGACCAGTTACAGAGGGATGGAGTGATGTTGGGACCAGTTATGGAGGGATGCAAGGACCAGTTACAGAGGGATGGTGGGATGTTGGGACCAGTGGTGAAGGGATGCTGGGACCAGTGAAGGAAGGGAGCAAGGATCAGTTACAGAAGGATGGAGGGATTCTGGGACCAGTGGTGGAGGGATGCAGGGACCAGTTACAGGGGGATGGAGGGACAGAAGGACTAGCCCTAGGGATGGAGAAAAGATGGGAAGGAGAAGATGGGAACTAGCAATGGGTGACAGAGGGTGTGGAGGGACCTACCCAAGGTCTGACTCTACTGAGTGCTTCCCACTACCCACAGGTATGACCAGCAAGCTCTGAGCCTGGACTTCTTGGAGCTGCTGCTGCGTTTCCTGCCCACTGAGTACGAGAAGACACTGATTGGGAAGCTGGAGAAGGAGCAGCAGCCCCCAGAAGAGCTGTCAGAGGAGGACCAGTTCATGCTCCGCTTCAGCAAGATCCCTCGTCTGGCCGAGCGCATGAACGTCATGATCTTCTTGGGCAACTTCAATGACACAGCCCAGCTCCTCATGCCAGTAGGTGTTGGAGGGGACAAGGAGGGGGGCTGTGAGGGGTTGGGCATCCTGTGAGGAGACTCACTGTCTTCTCCTCCCACCTGCAGCAACTCAACGCCGTCATCGCCGCCTCCATGTCCCTCAAGTCCTCCAGCAAACTGCGCAACATCCTGGAGGTGAGGGCTTTGGGGGGTGCTGGCCATGAGGGGGAGGACATGGGGCTGGGAAGGGGGGTGTCAGGTTGTGTGTCAGCCCTGTGCCCCTCCCTGGAGCTGTGACCCCAAACCCTCGTGTCCCCACAGATTGTCCTGGCCTTTGGGAACTACATGAACAGCAGCAAGCGTGGGGCAGCCTATGGCTTCCGTCTGCAGAGCCTGGATGCTGTAAGGGAACCTGCTGTAGGGGCTCTGCTGGGGCATGGGGACACTGTCACCACCCAGGGCTGGAGGGACATGAAGGGGATGAAGGGATATGGGAACTTGCTGCAGGGATGGATGGATGTTCCTGCTCTGGCAGGGGGGTGGACTAGATGATCTCTTGGGGTCCCTTCCAATCCCTGATATTCTGGGGTTGGTGGATGGATGGATGGATGGATGGATGGATGGATGGATGGATGGATGGATGGATGGATGGATGGATGGATGGATGCAAGGAGCATCTCTAAGGGTGTAGGGACATGGATTCAGCTGTGGGGATGGAGGGATGCAGGGACCATCTGTAGGGTTTGGAGATATATAAAGAGGAGCTATAGGGGATCAGCTGTGGAGATGGAGGGAGCACCTGTAGGGTCTGGAGAGGCATCAGGAGCAGCTGTAGGGTTGGAGGAACATGGGATTCAGCTGTGGGATGGAGGGATTTGGTGACCATCTATAGGGCTGGTGAGGCATGAGGAGCATCTATAGGGCTTCAGGGACTCGTGGAGATGGAGTGATGACAGGAATCAGCTGTGGGGATGGTGTATGAAAAGGAAGCTATAGAGATGCTGGGATCATCCATGGGGATAGAGGGTTGTGTGAACCACCTAGGAGATGGAGGGATGCAGGGAGCAGCTGATGGAGAGACCATCTGTCATACTGGAGAGCTGTGGGGAGGATCTAGAGAGGTGGAGATACACCAGGACCAGGCATGGTGTTGGAAGGATGAAGAGATCAGTTCGGGATGGAGGGATCCAAAATCATCCATGGGTGTGCAGTGAGCAGCCAAGGGGATGGAGATAGACGAGACCAGCCGTGGGACTGGAGGGCACCCAGAGCCTGCCCTGAGCTGTGGGAGGGGGTTGGGCAGTGTGAGATGGTTCAGGGCTGACTCCAGTCTGTCCCAGCTGCTGGAGATGAAGTCCACAGACCGCAAACAGACGCTGCTGCACTACCTGGTGCGGGTGATCACGGAGAAGTACCCGCAGCTCACTGGCTTCCACACCGAGCTGCACTTCCTCGACAAGGCGGGCACAGGTACGGGCTGGGGGTAGTCATGGAGCTGGGAGGGGTCTCTGAGCCCACCCTGACCCCGACACCCCCCGCCCTCCCCGCAGTGTCCCTGGAGGGGGTGCTGCAGGATGTGCGGAGCCTGCAGCAGGGGATGGAGCTGACCCGCAGGGAGTTCATGCGCCAGGACGACAGCCCCGTCCTCAAGGATTTCCTCAAGGTCAACTCGGAGGTGATGGAGAAGCTCCAGGCTGACAGCAAAACCGCCAAGGTGGGGGTCTAGGGGCAGGATGGGGTGGTGGCCCCCTAATTCCTGTGTGGGACACCCCAAAGTGCTCTCTGCTCCCCGCTCTGCCCCGTGGAAGAGTGTCCTGGCTCCATCAGGAGAGCTGGGGGAGATGGAGAAGGTGGAGGTCTGGGGGAAGTGTGGGGTGGTGGCCCTCTAATTCCTATGTGGGGACACCTCAAGGTGCCCCCTGCTCCTCCCTCTGCCCCATGGGAGTGTCCTGGCTCCATCAGGAGAGCTGGAATTGACTGGGATTGATCCCTCCACCCAGAGGAGGGTGGAAGTGTGAGAGGCTGGAAGGAGGTGGTGGGTGATGGGGACCACTGCCCGCCCCCAGCCCCCCACACGGGGGTGTCTCTGCCCACAGGAGGCCTATGAGTCGGTCGTGGAGTACTTTGGGGAGAACCCCAAGACCAGCCCCCCCACCACTTTCTTCCCCATGTTCATGCGCTTCATCAGAGCCTACAAGGTAGGAGGGGGAAGGAGGATGTGCCCTGTTTTCAGGGGTTGGGAGGGAATTTGGGTTGGAGTTAACCCCTCTCTGGGCAACCAGAAGAAGCTAAGGGTGAGGCTGGGGGCTCTAGTTGCACCACCCAAGTTTTGGAAAATGAGGGCATAAGCTGGGAGAAGGAGTTGGGGTTGTTCATCTTTGAGAAGAGAAGGCTCAGGGGGGACCTCAAAGTGACTTCTCAATACCTGAAGGGGCTACAGAAAGGCTGGGGTAGGACTTTTGAATAGGGTCCAGGATGGCAGGATGAGGAGTGGGGGATGCAAGTTGGAAGAGGGGAGATTTAGGCTGAAAGAAGTTCTTTGCTGTGAGGGTGGTGAGACACTGGAAGAGGTTGCCCAGAGAGGCTGTGGATGCTCCCTCAATCCCTGGAGGTGTTTAAGGCCAGGCTGGATGAGGCACTGAGCAACCTGGTGTGGTGGGAGGTGTCCCTGCCCATGGCAGGGGGGTTGGAACTAGATGATCTTTAAGGTCCCTTCCAACCCAAACCATTCTCATGGGACAGAGACCCTGGGGCTGGGTTCTTCTTGTGGTGGGGGGGTGGTGGTAGATGCTGGAGCTGGGTTGGGGTGAGCTGCAGGACCCCTCATCTCAATGCTGTGTTTCCCTGTGCCTCTCCCCAGAAAGCAGAGCAGGACATCGAGCTGTGGAAGAAACAAGAGGCAGCAGCCAAAGAGGCAGAATCCAGCCCCACCGAGGAGCGGCCTGAGGTGACTGTGCCCCAAGTGTCCCTGGTGGGACAGTGTGGTGGAGAAGGGCAAAGCAGGACCTGTGGGGAGGGGTGGGAAGATACAGAAAGATAAGGGCAGCCCATACTCTTTGGGTGAGGTCACAGTTTTCACCCCATGCTGTCCCCACCAGCCCACCCAGCGAGCCAGGCGCCAGCAGATGGACATGATTGCTGAGCTGAAGAAGAAGCAGATGGTGAAGGAGCCACTCATCTACGAAGGAAAAGATGGGGCCATAGAGGATATTATTTCAGGTGAGTGGCCAAGTGTCCCCCCTGCAGCAAACCCAGGCCCTGGGTGAGGGGAAGCTGCCACAACCAGAAGCCAGAGGGACCACTAAGCCCTATGGTGGGACCAAACCCACCTGTAGCATCTTCCCATCCCACATGGTCCTATCACCAGGGGGACCTTGACAGGCTTGAGAGGTGGGCCCATGGCAACATCATGGAGTTCAGTGAGACCAAGTGCAAGGTCCTCCACCTGGGCAGGGGCAACCCCAAGCACAGACACAGGCTGGGTGGGGAGTGGCTTGAGTGCAGCTCTGAAGAGAAAGATTTGGGGGTGTCAGTGGAGGAGAAACTCAACATGAGCCAGCAGTGTGTGCTTGCAGCACAGAAACCAAACCAGTCCTGGGCTGCATCAAGAGAAGTGTGACCAGCAGGGCAAGAGAGGGGATTTTGCCCCTCAACATGGCTCTGGTGAGACCCCAACTGGAGTTACTGTGTCCAGTTCTGGAGCCCTCAACAGAAGAAGGACATTGAGCTGTTGGAGTGGGTCTAGGAGGGGCCACAAAGATGCTGAGAGGGCTGGAGCAGCTCCCTTCTGAGGACAGGCTGAAGGAGTTGGGGTTGTTCAGCCTGGAGAAGAGAAGGCTCAGGNAGGACTAGGAGTAGTAGATGTGAATTGGAAGAGGGAAGATTCAAGCTGGAGAGAAGAAAAATTTCTCTCCTGTGAGGGCAACTGGAAGAGGTTGCCCAGGGAGGCTGGGGATGTCCCCTCAGTCCCTGGAGGTGTTTAAGGCCAGGCTGGATGAGGCACTGAGCAACCTGGTGTAGTGGGAGGGTTGGAACTAGATGATCTTTGAGGTCCCTTCCAACCCAAACCGTTCTGATTCTATGACTGCTGAGGTCCCTCTGCCCTGTTCCATCACTCTTCCTCCTCTTCTGCTTCCTCCTCCTCCTCTCTGCTCTCCCTGGATTTCTCTGCTCAGCTCTGAAAACTGTCCCTTTCACTGCCCGGACGGGCAAACGCTCGTCCCGGCTCTTCTGCGACGTGAGTTTCAACGAGGAGAGTCCCCTGTAGGTAAGGTGGGGGCTGGGGGACTGAGGGACAGGGAGGTTCTGCCGCAATTCGCCACACTCCTTTTTTTTTTTTTCCTGGGTGGATCATCAGACCCTGCTCCTTGCTGAAACCCAACCCTTGTGGACTCCCACGGCATCAGCCGCAGCCCCGTGGTGCGGTGATGGGCACTGGGAGAGTGTCGGGCCGGGGTCTGGGTGTTCGCAGCCAAACAGGGCGATGGTGGTGCAGTGGTTGAGGGGTGCCGGGTTTATTTCAGCATCTCCCCCTTCACACCCGGTCTTTCTCCCCTCTCAGACCTGCGGAACAATCCCTACCGGCGCGCAGACAAGACCCGCGGCAGCGCCAAGAAACGGGGTGCGGGGCAGAGCCTGCAGAGCACGGGGGACATCGCCATCTGACCCCACCGGAGCCTCCTCCCCGGGACAGACCGACCCCCCCCGAGATAGACCGAACCCCTCGGGACGGTCCGACCTCCTCCCCGGAGGGACACGGGGCGCAGGGAGGGGGGACGGTGCCTCCACCTCTCGGCTGCCTCCTCCCTCCCCATCCCTTCCGGTGCTTTTGCTTAGCGATGCCTCCGAGCCCCTCTAACCCACCTCCAACCCCAGGACGGGGGGGGACCCTCCTGGGCATGGCCAGGGAGATGTGGGGGGCACAAAAATTCCCCCCTCCACACTTGTCCTGGAAGGAAAAGAGGGGCTGCCCCTTCCCTCCCCCCCCCTGAGCTGCTCCGCTCCTCAGCCTGCCGGTGCCTGCCCTGTCCCGCTGCGGGAGGGGACGGGGCAGAGACCGGGACGTGGCCGTTTTCCCCATCTCTCCCTCCATCCCTTCCATACCCATCCTCATCTCCTCCTCCTCTTCCTACTCCTCCTCTGCGGAGCCCAGCGAGGAGGCTGCTGCAAAGATCCCCCCCTAAGCACATCCCACCCCCCGCAGCTGCCAGGGCTGCTGTTTTACAGTGTTTTTTTTCTACGTCTTCCTTAAAATTTCGCTGCTCTGAGGGAGCAGGGACAGCGTTGCCCCATGCCCTGGGTCTCACCTGGCTGTGGGTGAGTTGTTCCTCGTCCCAGCAGAGGCTCTGTAGCTCCAAACACCAGCAACAAGGGCAGGGATTTACTGTCCTCGAGTTGCTGTGGTACCCTCCTGCATCCTCAGCTGGGGACATCCTGTAGCCTCTTGGGGACAGTGGTGACATAGGGCCATCCAGAACCATCCTAAATCCCTACAGGGTCCCATCATGTGGCCTCTTGGGGACAGCAGTAACCCTGGACCCTCAGGGAGCCTGTGGCACAGGATGGACCCTCCAGCAACCATCCCAAATCCCTACAGGGTCCCATCCTGTAGCCTCGTGGGGACAGTGATGACCTAGAGCCATCCAGAACCATCCTAAATCCCTGCAGGGTTCCATCCTGTAGCCTCTTGGGGACAGCAGTAACTCTGGACCCTCGGGGAGCCCTGAGGCACAGGATGGACCATCCCAAATCCCTGCAGGGTCCCCAAAGGGAATCCCACAGGAGAAGAGAGGCCAGAGAACTGCACAAACCTCCCGGGCTGGGTTCCTGCCCTGCCACTGCTGCTGAGTAGATCTGACCCATGCACTGTTGCAATTAATGCATCTTCTTCATTAAGTGGCCCCTGCTTCCTGCTCTAATTCTGCCGAGGGGGGGAGGGGGACCTGAATGTGTAACTTATCAATGAATGCCTTTAAAAGCCAGAAATGTCACACCATGTAACTGCTAATTTGTACACATTATTTTTATATACCAAAGGCCTGTTTAAATCTAAAGGAGAACGGGTAATAAAAGGAGTCTAAGGATAAAAACTCTTGGTTGGGGTGAAGGTTTGATGGGGAGGGTGATGCTGGGATGGAGGGAGGGATGGATGGATGGAGGGATGAATGACTTTTTGGCTCCACTGGCACTTTGTGAGCTCCTGTGGAAGGAACAGCTCCCAGGGACAGGGACCATCCTCCCCTGAACATTTCCCAGTATTTCTGACACTGAGGGGCTGAGCCCCTGGCCCAGGTTTCCCAGAGAAGCTGTGGCTGCTCCATCCCTGGAGGCTTCAAGGCCAGGTTGGATGGAGCTGGTGGGAGGTCCCTGCCCAGACACTGGGTGGGTTTCAGTGACCCTTCCAACCCAAATAATTTTGTGATTCTCTGAAAAGCCAGGAACTGTGGGTTTTCCATCTTCTCACTACATAATAAAGGAGAAACTACCAGAGCCCAGGCACATTCCTGAGCCAGGAGAGCAGAACCTTCACCATCCCACTGTGGAGGAGCAGAAGGGACAGGCCATGAGGAAACAGCAAGAGGCCAGTGTGCTCAGCAAATCCTATATTCACACCCAGAAATTCCTCCCTGCACCCCCCCAGACCCTGGGTATCACAGAGCAGAGTCTGACCAAACCTGCTCCTCTTCTTGAGAAACATCCCATTTCCTGCTCTCCAGGAAAACACATCAAACCACTCACAGTGACAACTGAGAAGCTTTTTCTTTTTTTTTTTTTCTTTATTTTCTTTCTTTTCTTTTTTTCCCTGTGAAAATGCAGGTCCAAAAATAGTTGATTTCAAGAAATCACAGTTTTATAAAGTGTCAATTCATTCAGCCATTCCATCGCCTTCACCCACGCGGGCACTGCCCATCCCAAATCAGCTTCACATCCCTTTGCCAACTAGGATTTTTTCTTTTTTTTTTTTTTTTCTCCAGACTTTTGGAAAGAGCTACACGACAAGAGCCATCTGTGTTTCTCACTCCTGCTGCCATTTGTCCTCCTTACCCTGAACTGGGGGGGTTCTGCCCTAATTCCCAATTTCAGCCAGATTTTACTGTAGACAATGAAAAAAAAATCTCTCTTCACTTTCCTTTCCATCACTATTGCACAGCCTTGGTCTGGAAGCAGAACTTTTTATGCCTCTCGCAGCAAGAAAAAGAGCAGGCAAATGAAGAAGGAAGTGTTGCGGTGGTGGGAGAGAGCTGGGGAGAGCCCAGGTTGGGATCAAAAGCAAATCCATGAAAACCCTGGAGATGCTCCCCAGAGCAGAACCACATTTCAGGATGGTGAGGAAGCACCAGTGGTTTGTGGCCTGTTTGATGGGGATGGCTGACACCACAACCCATTTGTCTGGATGGCTGTCACCTGAAAGATTCATTAGATGGAGATGTGCAACCTCTTGAGGTGGCAGCAAAAGGGGACTGAAGGTTTTGGACAGAACAAAGGGGATGGAGACACTGGCTAATGCTGGTGTGAGGGCGCAGGAGAACACAGACACCTCCATCCACCCAAAAAAAAAGACATTCTGGGGACACCAGGGTTTTACAGCCTTTCACCCATCACTGGAGGTGGCCTGAGGTTGACCTTAATGCTACAGGTAAAGCCCAGCAGCCCTGCAAACACAACTGGAGTCTACAACCAGCACCCATCTACAGCCACACAGCACAGGCTGGGGGGGGGACAGACCACACAGATGGACACACATCACCTCCACACATCCCCAACCCTCTCTTAGAAACAACCAAATTGTTTTTCTTCTCTTTCCCCATCAGAGGAAGCCCAAGGAAGGCATGTGGTGGGGAGACTGGCACCCTGGAGACTGAGTATGTGCTTGGGAGCTCCCAGGAGGGCATTTAGATCCCTCCTGCCCCAAAGCCTACAGTTCCTACAGCCTACTACTTTATGGCATCTGAAAAAACAAACAGTGAACCAACCTGCTCACTGCTCCCACTCCTTCCTGGAAGAGATGTGCCCAACATCTTCACTGTTTACAAAAAAAGACTCTTAATGTGGTATTTCAGACACAATGACATGCCTAGTTTGGACGTTTTAAGTGCTTCAGAACAAAAAAGTGCTATGAAAAAAGGTCTACTCATAGTGGAGGCAGGTTTAACTTCTCTTCAAGAGTTCTCTCCTTGATTACATCACACCTTGGGTTTTCTGCTGAGGGATGTCACTGCCTGGAGCATCGAAACCAGCCGATGCTCTGGGACACTAAAGGGAAAGGGGACAGACTGCTTAAGGAGCACCAGTCCTTGGAAAAGGAGGCCCCAGAATACAACTTTTCCCAGCTTATCTCTAAGTGAACTGCAAATATTCCTTGCCCCATTTCATCCCCCAGAACCAGCACAGACCCAGTAGGGCCCACCTTGCTTTTGGGAGCCATTTATTTAGCCTGGATGCTGATAAATCATAGAGTGATAGAAGGGTTTGGGTTGGAAGGGATCTTAAAGATCATCCAGTTCCAACCCCCCTGCCATGGGCAGGGACACCTCCCACTTGTCCAGGTTGCTCAGCCTGGCCTTAAACACCTCCAGGGATTGAGGGGGCATCCACAGCCTCTCTGGGCAACCTCTTCCAGTGTCTCACCACCTTCACAGCAAAGAACTTCTTTCTTATCTCCAGCCTGAATCTCCCCTCTTCCAGTCTACATCCATTACTCCTACTGCTGCCACAAAGCCTGCACAGAGGCCACTGATGTTACCAGCAGCCTGGCAAAGTCATCATGCAATGACCATGTGTGAGAACTTTGAACAGTCCCAAGCAAGAACATTCACGGTTTTCACCTCCCTCTTGGTTTTTTTTCTGTGTTACAGAAGGGCTAAGAACACCTGCCCATCCCAGTTTCAGCATATTCCAAAGAACTCAACAATCAGTAACCCCCCCCCCC
>VZTY01019100.1:10983-27210 GCA_013400935.1 Turnix velox
TTTTTTCTTCTATTTCTTTGGAACCTCCTGTGTTCCAGCTGCACCCATTGCCCCGTGTCCTAAATTCAAAGCTGAAGGCACTTGAGCCCAGCTGCCCATCCCCACTTTGCTGGGGGGGAGCAGTGGGACCCTGACACAGCAGTGCTGGGCTGAGCTCCTGCCAAGGGGCTGGACGGATTGATTTTAGAATCAATCAATAGTATAAATATAATTCATAATATAAAACTGCAAAAGTCAGACTTTGCCTGAGCCAACTGAGCTGCCCCCTCCAGGGGGAACTGCCTGGACGGGACAATTCATGGGAAGATCCACAGTAGAGGTGGGAAGGGGATGGAGAAACACAACCCACTGAGGAGTACCAGCCCCTCCTCCTGCCCTACCTGCTGGGCAACAGAGAGAGAGCACCAGCCCCTGAGTTGCGGAGGAGACCTGAAGATGAGAGAGCTGCAAGCAAAGGTCTTTCTGGTATCAAAGTCCTTTTCTGAGTCGAGAAGGAAGTGTCTGAGGGAAAGGGTGGGATGTGAAAGCAAGAACCCAGCCAGTTACTGCCCTCAATTTTTCCCTGTGCTTGAGGTAGAGACAAACATTCCTCAAAGCCTACAGAAATGTTGATTTTCCTCCAGCTAGAAGGAAGTCAGCCAGCTCCCCTTGGCACCCACAGCTGCACTGAAGATACTCAGCCTCCTCCTTTGGGCAAGCCCAGCCACTACCAGCTTCATCCAAGAGACAGGAGTTCTCATCCAGTCCCCCTCTTCTCCTGAAAAGCACAACCACATTCCTCTGAAAAGCAGGAATTTCCACCCACGATTCTCAAACTCAACCTAACACTTCCCCCCAAAACAAGTAACTGTTCTGGGGAACATGTCAGCTCAGGAAGTGTCTTGGAACTGGATCAGAACAGACAACAGAAGTGAGGCCCCATTAGAGTGAGGTGCTGAACCACTAGCCTACTTCAGCACAAAACACCAGCAACCACACTTGGTGCTCCACGGTGGGGGTGGTTGGAAGCTTCTGCAATTCCTTCTCTCAACAAGGTAAAAACCTCCAAAAGAGTAAGAGCTTCATGGCCTGTTCTCCAGCTGCCCATGTTTGACTCTCCACGTCCAGCTGACGCTGCAGTCGGGGGCCAGGGTGCACTGCAGCTCGATACCAGAGTCAGGGACCTCCATGTCATAGTGCACTGGTTGGCCTTCCTTGGTGACCAGGCTGAAGGCAGGGACTGGGATCTGTGAAGCAGAACGAAGAGTCCTCAGTGACACTTCAAGTCTCCTCCAGAACATTATATTCATTTATCAAACCCATCAAATAGCTTCCTAAGCTAATAAAAGCTCCTGGAGAGAGGCTTGTGCTTAGCACAGAGTCATAGAAAGACTGGCTTGGAAAAGACCTTGATGATCAATCAGGATTAACACCCCCTGTCCTGGGCAGGGACCTCCCATCAGCCCAGCTTGCTCCAAGCCCCATCCAACCTGACTTTGATCCCCTCCAGGGCTGGGGCAGCCACAGCTTCTCTGGGCAGCCTGGGCCAGGGGCTCAACCCCACTCACAGCAAAGAATTTCTTCTTCAGATCTCACCTAAATCTCCTCTCTTTCAGTTTGAAGCCTTGCCCTTGGAAAAAGTCTCTCCCCAGCTTTCTTGTAGACCCCATTCAGATAAAGCTGTTCTAAGGTCTCCCTGGAGCCTTCTCAAGACTGAACAACCCCAACTTTCTCAGCATCCCCTCACAGAAGAGGGGCTCCAGCCCCCTCATCATCTTCATAGACACCTCTGGACCTGCTCCAACAGGAATACCCTCACCTTCTCTCATAAGAATGTCAGAAACCAGACCAGGTCCCAATCATGCTGATACTGAATTGCTTCATGCAAGTTTTTGACCATTGCTGGTGCTTCCTCAACCCCGTGTTGAGGCACTGCAAATTCCTCTGCAAGCAAGTGATATTTTGCTTTGTGTTGCCCAAGAGAACGTTTGTCAAAGAGAACCAACAGCACTGAAACATTTTCTGGACTCCCACAACATCTTTGTTTAGAGACAATCACCACATTTTAAGTTTAAAGGAGTCAGTCCCACAAAGAGGAGCACAAGGAGGTTCCCTGGGTCTGCCAACATCTCCCCCAAGCTCACAAGCCAAAAGCATCACAGCCAAACACAGCCCATTTCCCTGGGCTGCTGTTTCTGCCCTTGATGAAAAGGTCATCAAGTGATTCCTCTTCAGGGAGAGGGGAAAGGATTTATCTTCATAGTTGAGGGGAAAGATTTTCAAGGTGAAGTGCAGGAAATTTAAGAGATCCCTGTGGTCCCCATGATAACAACAGCTTATCATTCAGAAAATATCTTAAAGCACCACCCTCCTAACAGCAGCACCACTGAACCACTGCAACAGGCTGCCCAGAGAGGTGGTGGAGGCCCCATCAAGCCTGGAGACATCCAAGGCCAGGCTTGGTGAGGCTCTGAGCAACCTCATCTAATACAGGATGTCCCTGTCACTGCAGGGGGTGGCCTTTGAAGGTCCCTTCTAACGCCATGATTCTATGTTAATAAATACATCACTAGGACCCCTGAATGAACTGCTGGGTCACTGGTTTGAAGGCATCACAAGGCTGCACCATGGAAGAAACAGAACTCCCAGCTGTGTCTCACCTGGCTGCTTATCCCAGTAGCAATGTCTCCCACCTTTGTCCTGTGGAAATCCCTGATGTGTAAATTTTCTCCACTTAGCAGCTGGATCTGGATTTTCACTCCTGAAATGGGGAAGAGAAGTGGTCAACTTCTGCTGTAGGCACAATAGCATGAAAACATGACAACAAGCAAAGCTCATACAGCAGAAGAACTCGTTTTGGTCATTGAGCATTTAATATATGTGGGTCTTCTGCTGAGCATGGAGTATCAAAGACAGCAATGACTCCCAGAGCAGGGATGTATTTAGCAGCTGAAGAGAGTCTAGTCTAGTGGGAGGTGTCCCTGCCCATGGCAGGGAGGTTGGAACTAGATGATCTTGAAGGTCCCTTCCAACCCAAACCATTCTGGCATTCTCTGATTTGCACAACATGCCCTCAAAATCACTTTGTAGCCATTTATGCTTATAAAGTATATATTCTCACATATAGTAGTTGCACCAGGGCAAGGCAAAGCCAAAACAGATTCAGTGTGATCAGGAACTCCTCTGCCTTTTACTTGATATCATGTTCTAAGAACAAAGCATGGCTCTTAGTATTGACTTGTTCAGATTTAGGACTCCTCTGTTCATTTTCAGCTGAAAGAAATTGCTCATGACAGTCTCTCCCAGTCATTTCTACATCATCCAATATGCCTGCCTTATTAGATAACTTTACATTAAGCTCATTTTTATGTTCTCAGGTTCTTTCTCTAATGAGATGGATTCCACTTTTTATTTTATGTCACAATTTTCTCCCTGAACTACAGTATCTTCCTCCAGTTCTGCAAAAGCTGGATGCCCCCTCTCTGGAGGTGTTCAAGACCAGGCTGGACAAGGCACTGAGCAGCCTGATCTAGTGGGAATTGTCCCTGCCTATGGCAGGGGGGTTGGAACTCGATGATCTGTGAGGTCCCTTCCAACCCAAACTATTCTATGGTTTGAACCGTGCATTTTGAAAGTTCAGCTCCCTGTCTGACTGTTCAACTTTCAGCAGTAAGTCAATATGCTTATGGTTTTCTTCTGTCTCACAGATCAGCTTCAAATTTTCAGCATCCTGTTGCTTTGCTTCCTCCTGGAGCATTTCAGTGGTTGTTTGATTTTCATAGAAATCCTCTGCACTTAAAATCATACAACTACTTGAAAATGACAATCATAGAATAGTTTGGGTTGGAAGGGACCTTAAAGATCATCGAGTTCCAACCCCCCCGCCATAGGCAGGGACACCTCCCACTAGATCAGGCTGCTCAGGGCCTTGTCCAGCCTGGTCTTGAACACCTCCAGAGAGGGGGCATCCACAACCTCTCTGGGAAACCTCTTCCAGTGCTTCACCACCCTCACTAAGAATTTCTTTCTTATGTCGAGTCTAAATCTACCCTCCTCCAATTTACATCCATTGTTTCTAGTCCTCCCATCCCATATCACATTAAAAAGTCCTTCTCCTGTCTTTCTGAAGGACCCCCTCAGGTACTGAGAAGTTACTATAAGGTCCCCCCTGAGCCTTCTCTTCTCCAGGCTGAACAACCCCCAACTCCGTACTGGCATGGTTTAAAGGGTTGGTTGTTTTTCCTGGCACATTTCTACCCTTGTGTCCTCCAGAAATCTTGCCAGTGTAATCTCCCATTAATCCTGCTTCATCAAGTCTTCATTAGACCTGAGTGCCTTCCACCCATGAAGGGTAGGCTTGGTCTCTCCACACCCTCCTAAAACGGAGAGTCTGTGCTTAACTAAAGGATGAGCTCAAAGATTCCACATCCCAGACTCTCTAGATACAGAAAAAAAAATTATATCTGATCATTTATCCAAACATTAGAAACTGAGGCTCACCATTGAAGTAGCTGGGAGTGTCGGTGTGGCGACCACGACTCAGCAGGTTGTTCCAGCTGAAGCTCTGCCCATCAGCCTGGCTGTTCCAGGAGTGAATCCCAGAGCTCATGGTGTCCCTCAAGCTGTGAGAAGCCTTCATGGAGTTCTGTGGAAGCCAGCACAAGTTTGTCAAAGTGAGTTTGCTTAACATCAACTCCAAAACAACATCAGGGAGAAAAAAAGTAAAAAATCCACAGGGATTTTGGGTTCAAAATTTACCTGCCACCTAGAGAAGGGGATGAACAGCAGCACATGCAGATGTTAGTTAATTATTAATTGTTCTCAATAGAATAGAATCATAGAATGGTTTGGGTTGGAAAGGACCTTAAAGATCATCCAGTTCCAACCCCCTGCCATGTGCAGGGACACCTCCCACTACAGCAGGTTGCTCAGCCTGGCCTTAAACACCTCCACAACCTCTCTGGGCAACCTCTTCCAGTGTCTCACCACCCTCACAATAAAATAATCAAGTGAAAAATCAGCTGAAGAGCTGGAGGAGGTAAAAAAGGATTTTCTTGTACTTTGTGACAGGAGACTAAAGCCTCAGATAAAATTCTGTTTACAGTAAGTGACAAATAACAGTTAACTGTGCACAAACCAGTACAGACTGAACTCCTTGGGAAAGTCTGTGCTATCTTAGAGTCACAGAAGGTCAATGTGACAACATCAGCAGGGTGGTAAGTACCAGTTAAAAGTTAATTAGATATCAGGGTTAGATACTAGGGGGAAAAAAAAGCAGAGTTACATCCTATACTTAGGCAGCAGCTGAACACAGAAATCTTCTCAAATCTCCAAAAGCATCAGAAAGCTGAGGAAGAGAAATAGGAAACAAAGATGATCCCTTATGGGGACAGGATGAAGGGGTTGGGGTTGCTCAGCCTGGAGAAGAGAAGGCTCAGGGGGGACCTCAGAGGAGCTTCTCAATACCTGAAGGGGGCTACAGAAAGTCTGGGGTAGGACTTTTAAATAGGGTCAAGGATGGCAAGACTAGGAGTAATGGATGCCAATTGGAAGAGAGGAGATTTAGTCTGGAGAGAAGAAAGAAGTTCTTTGCTGTGAGGGTGGTGAGACACTGGAAGAGGTTGCTCAGAGAAGCTGTGGATGCCCCCTCAATCCCTGGAGGTGTTTAAGGCCAGGCTGGATGAGGCACTGAGCAACCTGGTGTGGTGGGAGGTGTCTCTGCCCATGGCAGGGGGGTTGGAACTAGATGATCTTGAAGGTCCCTTCCAATCCAGAGCACTCTATGACCACAGTTAGAAATGACTCCTGTAGATGGCAGGCTACACAATTTTGGACTCTTACGCTTCAAAATCACTGATTGAAGGGCCTGTGTCCTCCCCTGGTTAAACAAGGCTTGTTCAGTGTTTCTCACCAGGATTCCCTCCCTTATGAACACCATTACATTTAGTATTTAAGCAGTGTAGTCTCTGTAAGTCATTAGTATGAAAGGTTTAAAAGAAGTTTATGCTGAACAGAACTTAGACACAGCTTCCAGTCTCCCAGAGCTGGTTACCTGCCACCCCCCTATGGTGGGACTCACCTTCTCACTGGCATCTGACACAAAGGGGCTGTCAATGCTGAGACAGGACAGCATTTGTTCTTGTTCTTCCAAGGAGTAAGGCTGTGAAAGGCTGTTCAGAAACAGTTCTGCCAGCAAAAGGAAAGAGAAGGAAGACATTCTCAGTGATTTCTTTCATGCCTCCCAGCTCTAACTGCACTTATTGCCATTAATACCTAAAACTTCTTCAGCATCATCCAACAAACATTGATATTAGTGTCTACACAACACATGGCACACAATTCCTCTAAGTAGAGGCTACTGCTGTGCTGTGAAAATAGGGAAACTGAGCCAGAGAGAACAGATGAATTGTGCAATCACATGCGAAATGCCAGAGATGAGACCAGCACCCAGAATTTCCCAGTTCTTGCCCATTATGTCACCTGTCAGCCTTCCCTCTAGATCCATTCCCATCACAACCAGGGAAAGGTCAAACTTATGGACTCAACTTTTGCAGTAATGTGCAATGATAATATTCAGACCTGACAAGGCTGCTGAAGATTCAAAGACATTTGAGAAGAAACCAAGCCCTCAGTAACCCATAAAATGTCATTCCTTAGTTCTGTGACAACTCTCACATTTCAAGAGACACTTTTCCTCGCCTTAAGTTCTTGATTCATTTGCAAGGACTAGAAAATAGAGGATAAAAAAGGGTGAAAAGCTGAGTTATACTAGGGTCTATTGCTCCACTGACTCTCGCTGAATTCACTGCTGGTTTCAAGCCCTGGATTGATGCTGGTAATTAAATTCATTGGTTGATGGCTATAGGATTCCCAAACACTCCCTGGTTTGTGCCACTGCTCAGAGAGGGAGAAGATCCTGACTGATACTTTTGGGGGTATTTAATTGGATAAGAGCTGCTGGATTTTGGTAATTTCAAGAAAGGCTGAGCAATTTGTGTAACGAGAGAGGAACTAGGAACAAACCCCAAAAATAACTGCCAAGAAGCCCAAAGGAAAGCAGCTGCATTTTTGCCACGCTGTGGAGGCTGAATTCCCTCCACAGCATATCTCTTACCTATTTCCAGCTGCTGAAGCTCTTGTTCTGAAATGGTTGTTGCTCTTTCCACATGGACACAGCTCTTCAGGGGAAGAGGAGTTGAAGAGAGAGGCAGAGGATCCCAGGTCTCAGACAACTCCTTGCACTCATTCCAAGGAGTTCCCTCCACCTCCTCCCTTTGCTCCAGAGATGAGGGTGGTGGTGGGACTGGGCTCACACCACAAACTTTGTCTGGCAGTTTGGGGTCATAATTAGTCTCAGAAATTGGGGTGACTGTGGGGGACAGGGACGTCTGTGGATTGTTTTCTTTGTTCAAAGATAAATGCCTGGGCTCTCTGTACTCGCCTTTCCAGGGGCTTGTCACACCTCCCACTATAAAAACAAAAAAGCACACAAACATTAGGGGGGTTTTAGATGATCTCTAAGGTCCCTTCTAACTCAAACCATTCTATTATCACATAAAGAAAAGGCAAGAGGTTTCTTTTGCAACAAAGGTTTCTTGCTGTGAAACACCAAGCTTCCTCAAAAGATAAAACCAGATCAGCTCACAAATTCTTGCTATATTAAAGAACCTTTCAGCAGAATTAAGTGGAAATAAATTACAGTCTCAGGGGCAGGACTGGCTCATGAGGATGAGTTCCAGCTGAGGCTGCAATAAACCTCTGCTTTTGGTTTTGCTGTGTACCAGGCTGTGGCTCACTAGATGCAGCTGATCCTTCAGCTGAGCATCAGCCCAGCCACAGCACACACCTTCATACACCCACACAAAGCACAACATCCTCCGCTTCAAGAAAGAGCACGTGAGAGCACACAGGAAACTTTCATTTATTTGGGTGAGTAACACCCAGCCCTGGGCAAAAGTGATCAGCCCCAAAACATCTATCAATGCTGAAGCCTGTGCAAAGGATGTATCAAAGAGTAAAACACAGAATCATGGGTTTGGGTTGGAAGGGATCTTAAACATCATCTAGTTCCAACCCCCCTGCCATGGGCAGGGACACCTCCCACTAGACCAGGTTGTTCAGTGCCTCATCCAGCCTGGCCTTAAACACCTCCAAGGATTGAGGGGGCATCCACAGCCTCTCTTGGAGACCTCTTCCCGTGTCTCACCACCCTCACAGCAAAGAACTTCTTCCTCCTCTCCAGCCTAAATCTCCCCTCTTGCAATTTGTATCCATCACTCCTAGTCTAGCCATCCTGGATCCTATGCAAAAGTCCTACCCCAGCCTTTCTGGAGTCCCCTTCAGGTATTGAGAAGCTTCTCTGAGGTCTCCACAGAGGTTTCTCTTTTCCAGGTTCAACAACCCCAACTCCTTCAGCCTGTCCTCAGAAGGGAGCTGCTCCAGCCCTTTGATCATCTTCGTGGCCTCCTCTGGACCTGCTCCAACAGCTCATTGTCCTTCTTCTGTTGAGGGCTCCAGAACTGGACACAGTAACTCCAGGTGGGGTCTCACCAGAGACAAAATCCCTTCCCTTGCCCTGCTGGTCACACTCCTCTTGATGCAGCCCAGGACTGGGTTGGTTTCTGTGCTGCAAGCACACACTGCTGGCTCATGTTGAATTTTTCCTCCACTGACATCCCCAAATCCTTCTCTTCAAGGCTACACTCAAGCCAATCTTCACCCAGCTTGTGTTTGTGCTTGTAAATACCAGGAAAACATAGTGGTATTACCCACAGGACCACTCCAACACAACTAGCAACTGGCTGCAATAACAGCTTGGATAAAAAGCTTTACACCAAGGACATGTCTACCTTCTTCAAGTGCAACACTGGTCTTGGTTTTCAGCTCAGCTGCCGTCGCCCTCTGAACAGGCTCCTTCTCCAGCCCCATTTTAATCACCTCAGCAGTGAGAGGGTTGCAGGAAGGTGGAATTTCCCTCAGAGGAGGTGGCTCTTTAGCTATCTGTAACAAACAGGAAGCGAAAGAGGTCAGACAAAAGAGGCTCCGTTTGATTTCAGCAAGGCCCTTCCCACCCCCAGAGCATTTCCAACTGAAATTATGACAGCATTCAACCATCTGGGATTTTATTACAGAAAAAAGTTACACCCATGGCATGAGCAGGATAGGATAGAAACAGCCCCTGTGCATACAACTGTCTCAGAGGTGTAAGAAACAGCTGGGTCACTCACCTTCAGACAGAGGGGGTGGTTGTAGTACTGGGTCCAAGGGTGGCAGCCATTGAGCATGTGTAACATCATACAGCAGCTGCTCCAGACATCCACTTTGGAGTCACAACGTTTTCCCATCACCACCTCTGGAGCCATGTGAGTCTCTGTGCCAGGCACGTAGTTCCCTGAAACCAACCACATGAAAACTCAGTGTGTGTAAAGTAGAGAATTGCCCCAGTGCAACTGGGAAGCTGAAAGCAGGCTCCTGGGCTTTTCAATTACAAGTGAGAAAAAAGTCAGAGGGCTGGAGCAGCTCCCTTCTGAGGACAGGCTGGAGGAGTTGGGGTTGTTGAGCCTGGAGAAGAGAAGGCTCAGGGGGGACCTCAGAGGAGCTTCTCAGTACCTGAAGGGGCTACAGAAAGGCTGAGGTGAGGGTCAAGGGTTCAATCCCTATCCAGGTATGAGGCTTGTCAGAGTTGGACTGATGGTTGGACTTGATGATCTGAAAGGTCCCTTCCAACCTGGGTGATTCGCAGTGACTTTTCAATAGGGTCCAGGGTGTCAGGACTAGGAGGAATGGATGCAAATTGGAAGAGGGGAGATTCAGGCTGGAGAGAAAAAGGAAGTTCTTCCCCATGAGGGTGGTGAGACACTGGAAGAGGTTGCCCAAAGAGGTTGTGGATGCCCCCTCAATCTCTGGAGGTGTTTAAGGCCAGGCTGGATGAGGCACTGAGCAACCTGGGAGGTTGCAACTAGGTGATCTTTAAGGTCCCTTCCAACCCAAACCATTCTATCATTCTATAAGTCACCTTAACCCAAAATGCAGCTTCGTGTGAGCTGTTTAAGGCCCATCTCCATATCAATCTTGTCCCTTCTATACAGAATTGGTATTAAATTCGCTTCCTGGGTAGATTTGGGAGGCAAAGCAGGACACTAGAATATGTACCCATCTCTTTCACTGTGCTGAGAAGCACTTTCAAGTTTAATTTTCCACTTTCAGAAAGGAGGATGGAGCCAGGCTCTTCTCTGTGACCTTCAATGACAGGACAAGGGGCAATGGGTACAAGCTGGAACACAGGAGGTTCCACAGAAATAGAAGAAAATTTGTCAGGGTGAGGGTGAGAGATGAGTGTCCCAGGCTGCACAGAGAGGGTGTGGGGTCTCCTTCTCTGGAGACATTCAAAACCTGCCTGGACACCTTCCTGTGACCTGATCTGGGTGTTCCTGCTGCAGCAGGGGGATGGGGCTAGATGATCTCTTGAGGTCCCTTCCAATCCCTGACATTCTGTGATTCTGTAATTGTGATTTGGTGGAGCTCAGGATTCTTCCCCCATTGTTTAGAGAGGTTACGTGAGGAGTCAGAGCTAGATTTTTATGTTTCAGTGTGGTTTCTTGAAGGGACAAAACACAATGTAGGATGCTGATAGAATCTGACAAAAATACAACAGCTTTCTAGACTGGGAGCTAAGAATCACCTTCCAAACTTAAATTCATTTCACTTGTTTGTGGGATACATCACAGTTACATCAATGAAGGAGATACTGTGAGCAAACTTAAGTCTGGAAAATGCAGTTGCTTGCAAATGAGCTGTATGTAAATGCTCGAGAAGAAAGAATGAGTCAGTAGGGCAATTCTTTAGAATCACAGCTGAAAAATCCTTACCTGTGACCAAGCACTTTCCCAGGCCATCGGGGTGAAGGTGAGCAGAGTGACCAAAGTCACAGAGCAGAGCCCTGCTTCCATCATCAGACAAGAGCACATTCTCCGCTGGCAATGAGAAGGTTTTAATTGATCAGTCTCCTTTGTCACTGAGATGGAAAAAAGCCAAAAGCCCATAGAACTCAGGTTGTTTGAGACCAAATCAAGATCTCCTGTTCTTAATGAGTGTCACCATCTTAAGTATGTATATGGCTATAATTATTACTATTTTAAAGTTGCTCATTATCTATCCTGGAGGTTCCCTCTACCCCAGTGGTGGGACAGCTTGGGCAAAGAGCCTGCCAGATCTACCAGATGACAAGGCCCAGGTTGCCCAGAGAAGCTGTGGCTGCCCTATTCCTGAAGGAGTTCAAGGCCAGTTTGGATGGGGCTTTTAGCACTCCAGGCTGGTAGGAGGTGTCCCTGCCAGGGTAGAGGGTTGTACTGGGTGATCTTTATGGTCTCTCCCAGCCCACACCATTCTATGATGTGCCTAGATGTTTAGGACCCTAAGCAGTCTGAGTTAGTAAATATAAGTAGTTACATAATGTCAGAAAATAAGCAGGTTTTATTGTTGCTAAATTTCCCAGCTTAAATGTATGGATTGAAAATAATTCTCTACATCCTTTAAACAGCTGTTTAGACCTTAATCTCAAATGTAGAACTGAAAATCTAGCCACTTGGTAATCTAATCTGCAAGGAGTTTGCCTCTAGCAAGAAAAAGGGAAAAAGAAAGGTACATTAAGTATCATCCCACCTTTTACATCTCCATGGAGAATGTTCTGAGCATGAAGATACTCCAATCCCTCTAGTGCCTGGCCCAAATAACTGAGAGCTCTGTCCTCGGGCAAGCAGCCACTCTGTTTAATTAGCTGCCCCAGTGAGCCACCTAGAAAAGAATCCAGAGAGTCCATGTTAGCTTATCTTTGAAGTTTTCCCAGCATCATCAGTGTTCCTCAGTGGAGAAACCAGAGCTGCCAGGTCTGACAGCCCTTATCTTCCACACACAGTTTGTTTTATTCAATGTTCTTACTGCCCACAGAAACTGGTCCCTCTCATGAAGCCTTTTGCTTAGCATCAGTTTAATGGTGCTGCTTTGTATCAAAAGCAACTACTCCATGATCAGAGGAGATGTTTCTAGGTGCTACTGATGAGTACCCAGTTCTTCAGAGGCAACAGAAACATCGAGGTTTGCTTATACACAGTCCCCTTGTCCAGTACAATGTGCTTTATGTGGTGCCACACAAATGAACATGAATGCAAAAACCAGCACCAGGAGAATTTGCAGCTGCTGTTCAAGACATGACCTGGACTGGACCAAACTATGTCCAGCTCTGGAGCTTCCAGTACAGCAGCAACATGAAGCTGTTGGAGCAGATCCAGAGGAGGCCATAAGGATGCTCTGAGGCCTGGAGCCCCTCTGCTCCTTGGACAGGCTGAGAGAGCTGTTGAGGCTGGAGAAGGCTGCAGGAACACCTCACAGCAGCCTCCCAGTACCTGAAAGGGCTACAGGAAAGCTGGAAAAAGCCTCTATGCAAGGGTGTGTAGTGATAGGATGAAGAGAAGCGTTTTAAGCTGAAAGAGAGGACATTAGATGAGGTCTGAGGGAGAGAGCCTTTGCTGTGAGGGTGCTGAGCCTCTGGCCCAGGCTGCCCAGAGGAGCTGTGGCTGCCCCGACCCTGGAGGGGTTCAAGGCCAGGTTGGATGGGGCTTGGAGCAAGCTGGGCTGGTGGGAGGTCCCTGCCCAGGGCAGGGAGTAGCACTGGGTAGACTTTGATGCCCCTTCCAACCCAAATCATTCTGTGATTCTTTGACTGGAAACAATTCCCCTCAAGAGAGCCCAGTGCTACACATCAGCAGGGGTTACATGTACCTACCCCAGCCCACTCAGGAATTCACACTCTGGATGACTAAAGAATTAGGAGATTTAAAACTAGGACAGGAGGAAGAGAAGCTCAATGTGCACTCCATTGAGGAGTGACAAAGTTTTTTCCATTGTGGTTGTTCCCTTCTCACCCTCCATGAGCTTCATGAAGATGGTCACCCAAGGCCCTTCCTTCACTGCTCCATACAAGGGGACAACTTTAGGACTCGTTATTGCAGCGCACGTTGTCAGCTCCTCTGCACGGAAGTGTTCAACTTGGACCTGAAGAAACAAAGAAGAGGCACTGAAGAAGTTCTGAGACAAATCCTCAAAGAATTTTCCCTCCTTCAGTGTCCTGTGGTGTTTAACAGCAAAAGCACAAGGACCTTGTTACCAGAAATCAGTGATAAAAGCACTCAGAATAATTCTGAAAGATAACAATTATAATAATGATAATAATAATAATTCTGTGAGAGCCCCTAAACCCTCAGTGTCTGAGTAAAGTTATGATTTCTGAAAAAAAGATGTCACGTGGCACTCTAAAGGCCATCACCTTTTTAGGTGGTTATCAGACTGCACAGAGAAATGGTTAAAGAAAAAACTCTCTTCCCTATGTTGGGCCAAAGAAAATAAACCAAGAATTTGCTAAAGACCAGCAGGAAAACATGAGTCATTAAGATTCTGGTGGGAAAAGGACGTCTCGTGTTCCTTGACTGTCAGCAATCCAGCTCTAGCCAGTTTTCTTTAATCTCAAGAATTCAGAGAGCAGGTGCTTGCAACACCAAGTACGGTGAAAGAAGGTCAGGCAGTCCAGGGAGCAGCAATTCCAGACAGTTACTGATAGAAAAGGAAATGCATCCTAATTAAGTGTTCAACTGGCACATTAGAGCCTCCAGGTTTAAGAGTCTGGTATGAAAAGCTGGATTATTTTTAAACTACAGTATTATTCTTTGAAATCCTCCAGATATTAGGGGGCAAAAATTGAAATTCTGAAAGATCTCAGCTTCTCCTACTCTCACATTTGTCTCTTCAACACCATGAACTCTCACTCTTGAAAACACACACAAGTAAAAGAAGTATGACCAGGAGGTCAAGAGGGATAATTTCACCCCTCTACTGGGCTCTGGTGAGACCCCAACTGGAATGACTGTGTCCAGTTCTGGAGCCCTCAACAGAAGAAGGACATTGAGCTGTTGGAGCAGGTCCAGAGGAGGCCACGAAGATGCTGAGAGGGCTGGAGCACCTCCCTTCTGAGGGTGGTGAGGCACTGGAACAGGTTGCCCAGAGAGGTTGTGGATGGCCCCTCTCTGGAGGTGTTCAAGACCAGGCTGGACAAGGCACTGAGCAACCTGATGTAGTGGGAGGTGTCCCTGCCTATGGCAGGGGGGTTGGAACTCGATGAATTTTAAGGCCCCTTCCAACCCAAAATATTCTAAGATTCTATGATTCTATGATATGTCTGTCTACAAACAGTGCCCAGCTTCAAGTCACATTCCATGTGCTTCATACATCGTATGACAAAGGCATGACTTGATGTACAGCAGGTCATTGTGTCAACTGAGGATCACAGAGCCATAGAAAGTGTTGTGTTGGAAGAGCCCTTCAGAGGTCATATAATCCTGTCTTCTGCAGTGAGCAGGGAATTCCTGCACAGGTTGCTCAGAGCCTCAGCAAGCCTGGCCTTGAACATCCCCAGGCTTGATCCATCACCTGTATGGGCAACCTGGGCCAGTGTCTCATGCACAAGAACTTCTTCCTTATAGAATGGTTTGGGTTGGAAGGGACCTTAAAGATCATCTAGTTCCAACCCCCCTTGCCATGGGCAGACACCTCCCACTTACACCAGGTTGCTCAGTGCCTCATCCAGCCTGGCCTTAAACACCTCCAGGGATTGAGGGGGCATCCACAACCTCTCTGGGCAACCTCTTGCAGTGTCTCACCACCCTCACAGGAAAGGTGTTGAGCTGGAAGGAATCTTCAAAAATTATCTAGTCCTACCCCCTGCAGTGAGCAGCTGAAATAATACTCTGGTTATGCCCAAGGAACAACTCTAAAGTGATGGCAGAGAGAGAGAAGGAGACAGAGAGTCTGTGCTTAGCAGCCAGAAATAGGTTCATTTGAGTCTTCAAGCCACAAAGCTTTTGGTGTTTGTGCTGAGACAGACCCAAGAGAGCAGGGATTTCATTAAAATTGTGGGCGTGTTCCGAGAGAGTGTGGGGGAGAAGCTGCTGTGTGAGGTGTCAGCTTATCTAACTGTTCCCATCCCAAAACACAGAGACTGTAAATGATGACATGGCAGGTGTTTCTCTGTTGAAAAGGAAATGAAGTTGGAAAAAAAATCATGCAGTTGGTAGGCATTTAAAATTGAGAGAGCTTTCTTCTGCACAGAGAGTGTCATGTACAGTAAGGGCACACTGTGAGGAGGTGATTTTCTGACAGATGCAGCAAAGGCTGTGTATTTTTCGGAAATGGTTTGAAAGTAGAGCAGGGCAGGGTTAGATGAGACATGATCAGGAGAGGAGATTCTGCCCCTCTACTCAGCTCTGGTGAGACCCCAACTGGAGTTACTGGGTGTTCTGGAGCCCTCAACAGAAGAGGGACATTGAGCTGTTGGAGCAGGTCCAGAGGAGGCCACAAAGATGCTGAGAGGGCTGGAGCAGCTCCCTTCTGAGGACAGGCTGAAGGAGTTGGGGTTGTTCAGCCTGGAGAAGAGAAGGCTCAGAGGGGATCTCACAGTGATTTATGAATACCTGAAAGGGGTTAGAGAAAGGCTGGGGTCCAGGATGGCAAAACTAGGAGTAATGGATGCAAACTGAAAGAGGCTGGTGAGAAGAAAGAAGTTCTGTCTTGTGAGGGTGGTGAGACACTTGAACAAATTGCCCAGAGAGGTGGTTGACTTCCTTTCCCTGGCCCCAGCCAGGCTGGATGAGGCATTGAGCAGCCTGGTGTAGTGCGAGGTGTCCCTGCTCATAGCAGAGGGGTTGGAACTAGATGATCTTTAAGGCCCCTTCCAACCCAAACCATTCTATGATTCTATACAATAAGGTCCCCACAGTCCACGTGGCCAGAAAGAGAAGATTTTTTCATCCTCGTGCCTCCTTATATCAGGAAACCCCCTCTTTCACACATACAATTACCTTTTTGGCAGCACACTGGAAACCTGTCTGTTTGTCCTCTATTTTGTAGACTTCTCCAAAAGAGCCAATGCCCAAAGAACCATGGCACTTGGTCCAATGAACCTCTTCTCGGTACTCGTAATCCACTGGCTTTAGTTTCTGGAAGTTAAAAAAAAATAAATTAGAAAACAAGATGAAGCAAGGAAAAAAAACACTGAAGACTTACAGACTCAGATCAACATTTTTACAAAACACACAATGATAGATCCAGCCACACCTCTCTAAAAGTCCCTGTACAGAATTACTCCTGGCACAAGCTGGAGATGAAGTGATACTGGAGAACCTGGACAGGTTGGAGAGCTGG
>VZTY01019107.1:7181-26577 GCA_013400935.1 Turnix velox
AATTTATATCCATTGTTTCTAGTCCTCCCATCTGATATTATGTTAAAAATTCCTTCCCCTGCCTTTCTGTAGGACCCCCTCAGGTACTGAGAAGTTACTCTGAGGTCCCCTCTGAGCCTTCTCTTCTCCAGGCTGAACAACCCCAACTCCTCCAGCCTGTCCTCATAGGGCAGTTGCTCCAACCCTTTGATCATCTTCGTGGCCCTTCTCTGGACCCTCTCCAATAGCTCAATGTCCTTCCTGTGTTGAGGGCTCCAGAACTGGACGCAATACTCCAGGTGGGGTCTCACCAGTCTTCGTGGAGCTCCAACAGATCAACGAGCTTCTTACATTGAGGGTTCCATTTGCAGTTGCAGTCTGTGTAAGCACAGCTGCTTCGTCTTTAGGGGTTTTGAAGCCTGCTTCCTCACTCCTGGCATGCACAGCCAGCACTACTGCCTCCAGTAGAACCTGGAAAGCACAATCAGCAAAGTTTAGGAACAGCTGGAGAGCCACAGTTCTGAGCTGGAAAACTAGGTCAGCTTTAATCGTAGTATGCTACACTTACCAAGAGCCTGAGAACCATCTGTCAGGAAGGCAGGATTCAATAGTAGTATTAGAAGCACTTATTTTACCACCTCTGACTCAATGGTGGGTCAATATCCCCTCCTTTCAAAAACAACAGTCATCTTCCGGCCACTTCATTGCATTTGTCTTAACTCCACATACAGCACAGCAATACTCATAGCCTGGTATCTGCTGCCCTCCCCTGCTATGTCAGCATAATGGGATGAGTAAGAACAAGAAGACCCCGCCCTTTCTTTCTGTATCGTGGGGGCAAAACATGGCTGCTAAGTCCTGCTAGAGTAGTCCCAAAGAAGACCTGAGAGCTAGCTAAGAAGCTAATAAGGCAGGAGGAGAGGAGTGCCATGTAATAACCAGTCTGCCCACTGTGTGGTGCTCAAGTTTCCTTGTCATTTGATGACAAACTCAACATGAGCCAAAAGTGTGCACTCGCAGCCAAGAAGGCCAACTAAATCCTGGGTTGCATCAAGAGGAG
Organism: Turnix velox; assembly: GCA_013400935.1. Classification (NCBI taxonomy): domain Eukaryota; kingdom Metazoa; phylum Chordata; class Aves; order Charadriiformes; family Turnicidae; genus Turnix; species Turnix velox. Next base: position 8,221 of record VZTY01019107.1, read on the forward strand.
TGTGACCAGCAGGTCAAGAGAGGTGATTTTACCCCTCTACTCGGCACTGGTGAGACCCCACCTGGAATATTGCGTCCAGTTCTGGAGCCCTCAACACAGGAAGGACATTGAGCTATTGGAGAGGGTCCAGAGAAGGGCCACAAAGATGATCAAAGGGTTGGAGCAACTGCCCTATGAGGACAGGCTGAAGGAGTTGGGGTTGTTCAGCCTGGAGAAGAGAAGGCTCAGAGGGGACCTCATAGTAACTTATCAGTACCTGAGGGGGTCCTACAGAAAGGCAGGGGAAGGAATTTTTAACATAATATCGGATGGGAGGACTAGAAACAATGGATATAAATTAGAGGGGGATAGATTTAGACTAGACACAAGGAAGAAATTCTTTACAGTGAGGGTGGTGAAATACTGGAACAGGTTGCCCAGGGAGGTTGTGGATGCCCCCTCTCTGGAGGTGTTCAAGACTAGGCTGGACAGGGCACTGGGCAGCCTGGTCTAGTGGGAGGTGTCCCTGCCTATGGCAGGGGGGTTGGAACTCGATGATCTTTAAGGTCCCTTCCAACCCAAACTATTCTATGATTCAGCCACCCACAGAAACACTAGCCACTGTAAGACAGGTTGAGGCAGCTCGCAAAGCAGGGGTTCCTTCTTGCCAAACCCTTCAGTGGGCTTCATGCAAGTTGTAACAGTGTTTCTACCGTGGTTCCAAGCTTCCTTAAGCAGTGGAGCTGTCATTCTATCTGCTTTCTTTCCTGCTCGTGGGAACTGAAGGCTCAGAAGAGACAGTGACTAGCCCAGAAGACAGACAAGGCGATTGTCAAGTGCCATTCATTACTAACTTTGAGAACTGTCAGCTCTGAAACAGCTAACATGCTTGAATACCAAACCAGCCTACCTTTGCTTTTCACCTAGCACCTAAACACTTCCCATCAGCATCATAAACTAAAAAGTTTCCAAAAAAATAAAAAGCAAATAGTAAAGCTTATGTTTTGAAAACACAACTGAGCAGGCATACTCTATCCTCAGGTCCCACAGACCAAGTTGACCACAGCACAGGACCCTGCACTGTAATCTTTTTCTAAACAAAGAGATAGAGATCTCTGCCAATGCAGTCTTCAGAAGGTCTTTTCCCACAGCAAGCAGTAGATATGACTCAGGAAGAATCTGAGGCATAACTACTGATTTAGCCAACAGAGTGAAGTACAAGAGGTGACTAAAAGCAGGGGAGGGGTGTAAGATTTTAAAAATACTCAAAGGTTTGAACTGGCTGCTGCCACTCCTGCATTGACTACAAAATGTTAATTATCAGTACACAAAAGGCTCAGACTGATCTGATCCATTCAGATCAGAGCTAGGATGAGAAAGAGTGAACATCTGTTTGTCTCCTTAGTTCTAAAACATTTAACTCGCTGTTCCTATGCAAATACTCCCATAGTTTCAAACAGGTATGCATCCCCCTCCAGCCCAACTTCTTTGCATGTAAACATGAAGCAATGTTTGCTCTAACACTATTTTTAACCTAATTGACTGCATGATACGTGATCAACCACTGCCTGACAAGTTCTGGGGCCCTGAAGGTCAGATTTATTTACTTATCAGCCCGGGAAAGGAGTCAAAGGGGAATGGAGTTGAATGAAGAAAGACTGAAGTCATATTTAATTTTATTTCAGGTGAATTTATTTAGTTATAAAGAAACTGTCAGCTCCACCATATTTACAAAGTTTAAGAGGATTCTAAAGCTATTATTGCTACCAGATCACAAGGTAAAAATGCATGAACAAACCAAAAACACATTTATAATGTCAACTGTAGAAAGACCAGCTACCTTCTAGGGATCTGAGGCATACTCAAACATGTTCAAAGTGTTTTTCAAACAATGATTTCTAATGCCCCTAGCATGATTCTCATCTCACTCGGACTTCCTTAGGTCATTGTTGATGGAAGCTGGTTTCTCTTCAACATACATGTTTTACAAATCAGGAATTTATTTAAAGGTCTATTCAGAAGCAAGAACTGTAAGGTGTTAAAACAATCTTTAAAAGCACAACGAATTCCCCAGTTGGTTCCAGTTTTGCAAGGTGATGTTGCTGCCAGATATGCACAGAAAGTTCTATCGATCCTTTCGAGTCAAAATTCCCAGGGCCCTGTCTTTGCTCATATATTAAGAGGCACTACAGAAACAGTACCACCTGAATACTTCACACAGCTCTTCTTGTCTTCCTATTCATGACACTTAAAAGCCATTTCAGTCAATTTCATCCATTTGGTTGCAAGAATAAATACAAATGGTCTCTACATTCACTCATCCACCTTTCCATTTCCCAAATAGATCACAAATTCTTTAAGAGAAGGAGAGGAGAGAGTGTTATCTCCCACTTCACATGGATTTGTTTCCCAGTATATTTCAGCTGCACCTCAAGACCTAAAGAAGTTCTTTGCAATACCAGTGTCAAAGGGACACAGGCACTGGCAGTCAAGGCCTGTAAGCATGCACATCTGGATGTATGCACATCCCACTGAGAACAGGTGGCTCTGCATTAATTGTCAGTGAGTCCACAGTAATTTTTACTTGATACTGAACTTGACACATGGGATGCTTGTGGCAGAAACTAATCGCTCGAGTGCATTGACAGGTGAACATCTGCTGATCAACAGTAACTCCAGAATACTGACATGTCAAGTATTAGCCAAGATTCAAGTATTAGCCAAGATTCAGAGTTACTCTATGTACAGAAAAGTAAAAAAAAACCCACAGAGGAATAAGTCAGTGTCAAACAAAGCTGCAGGGAAGCTAATAGCATTTCAGAGAAAAACACTGAAATAACCTTGCTTGTACAAAGCAAGATGAAACCTGGAGGCTTTATGTTTAAAGGAAAAAAACACATTTGATCCTACTGCAAGGACTACAAAAACAAACCCAAAAAGAAGCCCAAGTATCACTCACTCGAGATAAACTACCACCTAGCAAGGGATCTCTCATGGAATACATTATACTATAATGAGCCAGCATCAAACCTGGAAAGTCTACATCCAATTAGCAGGGAGGCTGCCCAAGGCAAAGCACACTGTCACACAGCTCTCCTCAGATGGAAATGAGCTACAGAGCTGCTCACTGCAAAGCAGCAGCTACTTTAGCATTTTAAGCTTATACTATCATCATCCCAAGGTAATTCTCATCAACTTCTCTTGATGTTTTTCTAGATGGGCTGTGCTATGAATGCATTCAACTCAACCAGTACATACACAAGTGCCACTCATGTTGGTAACTGAGATCAGAATCCAGATGTTCAGGTATTGAGACACTGGGGCAGAACTAAATTTAAGCAGCATATTGAGAAACATAGTTAAGCAACCAACTAAGAAACATACTAAACCTTATATTTGCAAGTAAGATTAGAGCAAGCCTTCCAAGTGGAATTATCTTGGTACTTGTGGACATTCAGAGAACTGCCTTACATGCTACGCTACACACAATCAGTGTGAAGCTTTCCAATTTAGTGCCAAATACAACAGCAGGAATCAACTGATGACTGAAAGTTTCCTAGGAAAAAAAACCAAACTTCAAGCAACAGCAGAAAATCATTCTCTACCAGCTGAACAAGCTACACTGAATACACTTTTGATTGATACAAGGAATGCCACAGTAGTATCTATGTAGAAATATTTATCAAGAGATCTTCGCAGCTCTGGAAAACTTAGAGGATTTTCCTGTATCTGTTTTACTGAGGTAAACAGGAATTGTTCTTACAACCTGGACATGAGTACACATTACTTAAGTGTTTCAAAGCTATCCAGATTACCCATTAAGAACCATGTGGCAGTTTAGACACTGATCAGGAAGTCTTTGTGCTTAGTTTATGGACTGAAGCCAGATTTAGATCAAGCTAGCAAAATGCAATCTTGCTAGGCTTTGCAAAGATGGTGGAGGAAAAAAGATTCCTTCTACATTACTCAAAAACTGGAATATAGTTTAATAAAAAGTAGAGCAAGTAGGAGAGCCTGAAAATTGCTACAAAATTCTCCTCTGGACCATGAACTAGCCTTAGAAGACTCAGCAAAAGGCAGAGTGCTGTACAGCTGGAAGTGTTCTGAAAGACGCAAGGAACTCCATCCAGAATAAACTCTCATGGCCACTGGCACAGAGGAATCATACTGGATAACTCTGTTACCCTAGTGCCATTTTATCAATGTGGAAGTTTTAGTGCCTGTGACTGTGACCTTCATCAGTCCAGTGAACTGGTGCTTTTCCTCTTCACAGGTTAGATTACTGGTAGATGCCAACAACGTGTCCCTTCATTTGGCTGTGGGCCATTCTCAAACCTAAATCTGGAATAGACTGTCCTGAAAAGTTTCCATTACCTGAATGATCTCTTGATTCCATTTTTCAGTATTTCTAACCTCATGCCAAGATCTAAAATTCCAGTTTTTTTAAAGGTACAGGTTAATCTACCTGTCTGATACTCAACAACTGTCCCTTCCAAATATTCAGTGCTTGAAATTGAGGCTTTCACACAGTGCAATCTAGCAGTCATACATAAATCATTGCTTATTACCACACTTTGAAAACAGCTCTGTTAGTGGGATTCTACTTCTCAGCAGATTTCACTTTCCCTTGATCTTCCACTTTTTTGATGGCAGCCTGGATAGCTTCTTGATCCCCCAGAAACTGATGAGGGCCCAGAGGGTGCAGGTTCTCATCAAATTCAAGAAGTATGGGCACACCAGTGGGGAGAGTAACATTGATGATGTCCTTGTCGGAGATGCCTGCCAAAGAAAGAACAAATTTAGTGAACAGCTTGTCCAATTGTCTAGCTCAGCCTTATTTCTTAGATTATCTAGTCTTACAAAACCTAAAGACACGTTCCAGCCTCCATCAACTCAAGGGTCAACACCTATCTAAGTGGCTAGTGTTTTAGAAACAGCAAAAGGAGGGAAGCCCCAAAGTGATGACAGAACCTTTATTTTTCAATCTATACAGCAAGAAATTGCCCTGGAAGTCAATACTTTTCCCTTCATACAGAACATTGAGGACAACAGGTTCTCCTCCATACATTCCCTACTCATGCATCACAAGAGAGGATTGAGTTCACATATGCCACTCCAACAAGAAACAACCTCTAAGAAACCAAGGCAAACTGCCTCCTTAAAAAAAATGCAGCATAGCAAGCTTTATTTTTAAGCTTTCTACGCAAAGCTTCTCACACAAGCTGTCTTAAAAATTAGTATTTAACTCTAATGTAAGAATCAATGTTTGCCCACATCTGACTTCTCCCAAGTTTACAGCATTTTGACTTCAGTACTGTTCTCTAAACTGCCACATGCAGGATAGTCATTTACATTTTCAAATTAGGAGAGAGGGGGAAATAAAGGGAGAATGTCAACTCATGTCACTTGAAGCATTTTCTGGTGGGTTTTTTCACTTCACTAATGTGCACCTGGAGGGAAAATTTGGGGCTCTGTCAATTAAATAGCTGGTTATTTCTACATCACACAGACAAGACTCCAAAACAACCAAGTGAATTTTGTAACCAAAGTTCTCACACAAAGTCTAACTAGGCACGTTAAGAAGTGGTGACTTGCAAAGACATTCCTCAAGAATTTCAAGCAAAAGAAAGCTAATGTCATTTGGAATGTCATTTACAAACCCCCCACACACCTTTTTAGAAGCACTGATGTTACAATAGCAGCCTACTGTAAAGCACGACAGTTTCATAAGAAAATCCAATAGAAAATGCAAGCAAGCAAGCTTCCAAAACATGAATGATACCATATAAACTAGACAAAAGTGCACGAAGAAAACATCCTCTTGAGCAGCTGATGAAACAGATGTTTCTCAGAACACATGGGTGCAAATTTGGCAGTGATTTTCACATTAAGTAGAAAAGCAGAACTAACACGTTAATAATAAGAAAATCCAAAGTCAAACTACTTGGCAACAGTGAGATGACAACTACAGAGGAAAAAAACATGAGTAATCATGGAGAGAATCACTTTATGACCCTGCCAAAAGACTACCCAAGCATGTAACTTTTGTATGGACCTATTTTTGTTTTCCTTAGGCTAAGCACTAAGTTTCAGACAAGCATGGAACAAGAGAAACAGGTAAGGTGTAAGCTTCTTGCAAGAAGACCAATGTATTTCTACTCTGCTAGTTCACACAGTCCTGGTATACAAGGGTTAAATAATTTACCTGTTGTATGTAGTAGCATCACAAACCTACAGATAAGCACTCAAGAAGCATCTAGAGTTTATAAATTGTAAAAAAATCAACAGGAAAAACACCAAGTACCTTCACCAAGTATAAGCAGTACTCTTGAGGACTTCAGTTTGCAAAACAAGCAGAAAAGATGCCCAATTTCTTATTTCAAGTATTCTTAAATATATCTGTTTTTAACATCATATGTCACCTGTATTTACAGAAAATATGGCCCTAGGAAGTGTTCTGCCCACCTCTCAAATTCATTCTCCCAGACTAAACCCTTCAGACATACACAAAGCAAAGGAAGTCAACCAAGCAGAATTTAGGCAAATCATGTAATGTGGTCAGGAGCAGGATATTTAAAGGTTTTCTCTAAAGATGGATTAAACAAAACTAGCCTGTAACTACATGGATTGAGAAATATATTTTACTTTTTTTTCACAGAACACTGGCAGCTAGTATTGATTTACAAAGCAAAATAGTGCAGTCCAGGATAAACAAGCTCCAAAAGCATGTTGTCTTTCTCCTTGACATTTTTTCCTCTTTCAGAAGCATTGCCTTTGTGCTAGTAGGTTGGAAATGCCTTCTGGAGATTAAAGTGAAGGTGAAAACACTTAAAGATATAATCATCCTGATGATTTATGTCAGCACTGTTACTGTGTTTGTATTGCATTTCTGTTCTTCAGGAAGCAAGAGGCTGATGAGGCTCTTCAGTTGTGGGCAAAGCATACACAAAACACTTCCCACCCAGCAAGCAGGAGGACAGTAAAGAGATGTTTAAGGTCCTTTCCAACCCAAACTATTCTATGATTCTATGAAGCAGATGACATCTTACACTCCAGCCACTGCAAGCATGAACCAACTGCTATCCAGTTACTTCATGTGCTGTAATTATAACCAAGTGACCTTTTCTTGCACTTGATCTGAGGTGGTCTGTGCCATGACCCCATCCTATCTCACAGGAAAAAAAGGGTAAAATCAGGGCAAGGCCTCAACTGCTGACTACAAGATGGAATGGAAAATAGGACCATTGAAGAAACACTCTTCCCTCCAGTGGAATCACAGCACCTGGGTCTCAGCACTGCTGAAGGCAACTGTGTTGCTTTTCCTGTGCTCTTTCCCCAAGGAAAGGCTTAAAACTAAGATCCTACCTACTTATAGTCACGAGAATCCACAGACATCACTGAAATACTCAGAATGCTTTATTCAAGACCTCAGATAAAATGCTGACTAGGCAACTACACTTCTCAAGTAGTTATCTGTCATATTGTCACTCCCCCATACAGCTGCTATTGACAGGTAAGTTGTTACAGAAGCATTCTAAGAATCTTAGATTCTAAGAATTCAAGAATCACTTACTACATAAAAGATCTTCCAAAGTCAGGTATACAATTCTTTTCTAGCTCATCTATACTTCATTTATGTGAACTGGGTGATCAAGCACAGAAACCAGTAATATACCCTGTGCGTGCTCAAGAACTCACTTCTACCTAGTAGCTCCTGATATGCTTTGAAACCTCACTCCCCAAGCCCTGCAGAGGCAATCTTCTTTTGTCTTAATTTTAAGCACCTACAGCCAGATTCTACAAGGGTTGGCTTAGCTCCTCCCACTCACCTGTTCTTACCAAGTTCCTTCCTTCTATTCTTATGGTCAGAGCACAACAGCTGTTGCGAATGGCCAAACCCCTCCTCTCCTGCACGTCAACTACACTTGAAGCCAGATGATTCATCCAGCAAAAACACATTAGAACATATGTATAGATTAAGCCACAAGGAGCTTCTTCTAGAACTGATGTTTTGCAATTGAGATTCAGAATCAGACTGCAAGATCCTTCCCACAAACTTAATGGAAATACTGGAGTTACAAGAGAGAAAGGAGGAAGAAGCAGCAGAAAGTAGGATGAAGTGACTGCAGCCCCCACAGTCCATCCCTTTACACAGGGTCAACTCACTACAATAGAGCAACAAATGAGACTGTGGTGGGCTGACCCTAGCTGGATGCCTGGTGCTCACCAAACCACTCCATCTCTCCCCTCCTCAGCAGGACAGTGAAGGGGGGAGAGGACAAAAACAACAAAAAAAAAAGTGGAAAACTTGTGGACTAAGCTAAGGACAATTTCATAAAGCACAAGTAAAACAGATTTCCCCCTACTTCCCATTGTCAGGTAATGTCTAGCCACCTCTAGGCAAGCAGAGCACAGCAGCTACCTCAAAAAAGACAAACATTGTTATAACAAATGCTGACTCCTCACACACACGCTCCTTTCTGTGTCAATACATACAAAAGTCTGGCAAAAGGTTCCTCTGTGGCTGAAGTGCTACTGAGATGCCCTCAAGTCTGTGCAAACCAGACACTACACAACCCATGTATGAAACCTTTCCATCTCATTTGCAGGTCCTGGGCAGGCTGTTCCAGTCCTTCTGCATACTCAGCAGGCACATGGCCTCCCCTTGCCTGAGCTGATTCAAGCCACCTACGTGACAGTGAACTACCCACTCTGCTTCCTGACAGTTTACAGGCCAAGTTAACTTGCACAAGAGTCTGTAAAGCTGGCAAGAAGTAACCAGAAGCACCAAGCAAAAACTGAGATAGTTTTGCATTCCCTTATTCTTATTTCAACAGCGAGTTCTTAGATCTCAAACTGGTTTCTGTAACTGCACTCAGACACCATACACTTCCTTAAGAAGGTCAAGATGGGGAAAAAAAACCTCAATCAATCTTTTTAGGTAGCCCTCAACATACAGTTCACCTCACAACATATAGCTCCAGCACATAAACTACTGAAATACTAGAAATGCACAAGCATCACACTAACACTAATGCAGAAAAACAAATCCTGAGGGCATTGCTCTCCCTTCTCACAAACTGGTATTACCAACATCAGGCCTTCCCAGTCATCATGTTCTGCCTGTCATCCCAGTTCCAAAGCTCTACCCCAGGTCTGTGACCACAACCAGACAAGCCAAATGGGTCCAACATCCTGCATCTTTCTTGTTTAAGGGTAGGGGTTACTTGGCTTAATTTTACCCTAAGCATGCAAAAGATCAGGGAAGACCATGCCATATCCAAAGATGGCAGTCTCTCAATAGAGAGGAAGTTCTAGAATTAGGTCCTCCACAAGATTCTGTCTTGAGGTACTTAACACCAGTGCTGAAAGTTAAACGGTCAAGGAGGAAGAAAAGTTAGGACAGCCCACAAATCCTTCTGCCAACCACATCGAAAACTAGTCCATTAGACATGACTTCCAACAAATACTTCAACAAATAGGGCAAGCTGATCACAACTGTTACACTAATGTTGCCTTCCTTGTGGGTCTCAAAACGAGAAGTCAGTTACTAGGTAAAAAACTATCCCACCTTCAAGAAACTGAGAAAAATCATCTAAGATCCTGTGCATCTAGGATACTTAATTAGCAAATTCTAGCAACTAATGCTTTTATAATCAGTGTGTTTCAACATTCAAAGTACAATTTACCCAACAAATCTAATTTAGTTATCTAAAATACCTCTTCATTAACATCCTGTTGCCACCACTTTTTCAAAGAAACAGAAGTACACCATGAAAGGAAGAGCTTGTGACCTGTCTGAAGACCTGAGTTACAGGTCATGGTATATAGCAATTGCTTTATTCTGTAACACCTAAGCTGTAACAAAACAGTTTCACCAGCAAGCACAAGACTGCTGCCTGAAGAGAAATTTTACTCTGAAAGTAACATTTCCAACCCCAAAATCACAATGAAAACAGTCCTCTCACTCTTAGAAATTTGTGATAACGATTCCTAGCTTCATCACACAAATCAATAGAAGATGCAAAGAATAAGCATTCTGAAAAAAACCAAAAGGTAAATTCAAGACTTCAAAATTTGATGCCAACATTCTCAAACAGGATTGCACAGAACAGGTCCCTTTCAGCTTCTTAAAAAGAAAACAAAGAGCTACAGGTCTGTATACAAAGAAACCAAACCTCCTTGAAATAGTAACTTCAAGGATACTTGGAAATCTTTAAGACATTAAATTTCAGATCAAACCAAATGAAAACAGTTTCATTCCCCAACAGTCCCTTCCAACTAATCATTCTATAATATATTTACTGCCATTTAAAGTTGCAAAGCTACATCTACCAGGATTAAGACATTACTTGATTATAACATCCAAGCAGTCACCCAGAATAGCTGTATGAGGTCTTTGGAGCCCCATTTTCTAAATGAAAACTATGGCTTCAGCTAAGACAGAGGAACTCAAACAAGTGCAGGACACACTGAGCTTATCACAAAAAGCCTACAAAGAACAAAGCAAACCTGACAGTAGGCACTACACATACTGTAAAATAACTAAATAATTGCTACTGAATCAGGTACAATTCCAGCAAGGTCTTAGAGCAGCCCATAACCTTTCAGGAGAGAAAGGTCAGCAGGGCAGTCAATGAATCTCTTCAGTTCACCTACATACAGGTTAGAGGGAAGCTTTGGGAAGAGAAAGCAGGTCCCAGTAACAGAGGTCCTTAAAGCTCTGTGCATGCCACCCTTTGATCACTGAGTAGTTGGCCTGAAAATCTCCACTGCATAAAGGGCAGAAGAGGTTGCATGCATCTGGCAATTGCTCCTGTATGGGAGCTGGGGAAGCTGATGGCCAGTCCTCAGTCAACCAAAGTAAATCCTCTGCCAAGGATTTCTCACATTTCCCTATGTAAGCACATGCCAGGAGGGATAAGCTAGAGCATAGGATAGATAAGAGATATAACTCTCCCATACTTTGGGTAAGCATAGTCAGCCCTAGAATAGTTAGATATAACTGACTGTCCCCAAAAAAAATAAAAAACCCTTTTATTTCATATATGCTGCTCTCTCTGATCACAATGCAGCAAGGAATTCAGACATACGAACTTTAAAGTAACCTTTGCCAGTGATGCTGTCAGCTGTAGCCTCAGAGCACAGAGCACATCTCCACAGAAAGCAGCCCAAGGTCTCTGCTGAACCAGTGGTCAATTTGCAGCATTTCATCCCCAAGAGCCTGGCCAGCATAGGTCTACACAACTGATTCAGTTCTTGAGGCAAGGTACCATCATTGGCAGATCATCCTGCCCCTCTTTCTTTTGTAATTCTTTATCATTTCAATGGTGTGTGCACACAGCAGTGGAACTAGCTGAACCAGCCGAACCAGCCTTCCTCCTTTATCCAAGCAGTGATCCATACCCCAGGATTCAGAACCTCTACATTTCCAGAAGTCACTTGTACATGCTTACTCCCTGGGCTTCTGATTCCAGCTAAAGCATCAGCTGGTCTGACTGTTCCAGCATGCCTGAATGCCAGAAGTGCTCATCAGAGTCTAGAGATGTAGAGGCAAAGAGCAGAGGATCTTACAACTAAAGAAGTCTAATGGATACAATCCAGACTGTGCACACTTGCAACTACACCTCGTAATCACCAAACTCTACAGCCAAGTAGGCTGCACCGATAATCACCAAATTCTACTCCACCCAAAGAAATTAATAGAATTTCCAGTTCAGGATGATCTTAACATAGAATTCATGCCATTAAAGATGATGCAGGGAGGGGAATCCTACACTGAATGATAAATTGCATCCTTTTTGGGTCCCAAATAAGCACCCTTCTGCTGAGCTACCAACTTACTTTGTTATTGGTAGGCATTTCCTATATTGTGAAATACAATATTTGCATAAGCTTTAGTAAGTACCTACTGTCTGCAGAACTCCCTTGTCACAGCATGTTTTAAAGTAAAAACCATCAAGAATGAAGCCACAAAAGTGACCCACCACACTAACAGACAAGAGCACCTTCCACAACCCAAGGCAAGCACTTTATTCTGCTGTGCTATAGTAATGCTTGTTTAATGAACAGATTATGACTTCTAACAAAGCAGATGATTAAACACAAAACAGCAAGACAAGCTCTTGAAGCTGTATCTAGACCAACCACAAAGTTACTCAGAATATAATACTTTGCAGTGAGAAACCAGGGGCTCTTTTTGTAACTACATTAGCTTAATTAACTTAGCTTCCCATATCCACCAGTCTGATTCCTGTTCCAACAGGCCAACTCTTTCTCCTTGGAGACCACATACATAAAGTATCACACTGCCCAGATAAGGAATATATACTATAGAACAAGATGTCAAGCTCTAAGCAGTTAAGAGGAAGAGAGGGAGGCTCCAAGGAAGACCCTTACCTTCCACATGCTTCAGCAATGCCCTGCTGCTGTTACCATGAGCAGAGATAAGGATCATTTTGCCACTTTTCAGTTCTGGCACTATCTTTTCATTCCAATAGGGAAGAAGTCTATCAAGCACATCTTTCAGACTTTCAGCTCTTGGGAGATTATCCTGAGAGACATCACCGCATTTATACCGCCGATCGTTGTATATCTCTTTGTAGTAAGGATGTGATTCAGTTATGGGAGGTGGGGTAACATCATAGCTTCTCCTCCATATTTTCACTTGCTCCTCTCCATGATTTAGAGCCATTTCTGCTCTGTTGAGACCAATCAGTGCACCATAGTGACGTTCGTTCAGCCGCCAGGAACTCTGAATGGGGACCCACTCTTGGCCCATCTCTTCCAGGATAAGCCATGCAGTCTGGATGGAGCGACTGAGCACAGAGGTGAAGACAAGATCAAACTCAAAGCCCAGTGCTTTGAGGTGTCTGCCACAGTTCTGAGCTTCCTTTATCCCATCACTGCTTAGCTTCTGGTCCACCCAGCTGCAGAAGCGGTTCTCCTTGTTCCAGGCTCCTTCCCCATGTCGTAAGAGAACAAGCCTGTACTTAGCCATTTTGGTTGCAGCTCAGCAGAGATGAAAATGTGCCTGGCATCTAATGTTGATGCATCCTGGCAAAGACAGGAGACAGATACATCAAGCATCCCACAGACAACACTTTGCATTCATAGTAATATGGCAGCAAAGAGCAGACCATCAGAATCAAAACAACCAAACAAACAAGCATCTCCCAAATATGTTTTCACCTTCAAGACTTCATTCCCATCCTCATGTGGGAGGATAAGCATGTTTGCTGCTACTAGCCCACTTAACCAAGTGATTAGCAGCAGATTTGTACAGCTCTTCCTGCCTACAGATTTCCCTTGTGTGCTTAGTCCCACTCAATACCATTGGCTCCCAATCAGAGAGGCAGATCTCACTGGTGAGCATATTAGACATAAAAAAAAAACCTTGGAGTTCAAGCTCGTAGGAGCTGCCCAGACACACATTTACTCTGAGTAAATGTAGGTACAGATAGCAATTGTGATACTCAGTCACAGGAACTGGAGAGGACTACCACAGAACCTTACTATCTTTCCTTGAAGGAGATGCCACCCTAATCAGGGTTTGCATAACTTGTTTCCTTGTATCTCCAACCCACTCTGCTAATTGTGACTTGACTTTTTTTCCCCATTCTACCTCCCTCCACCATTCCTTCATACTGAAGTGCTACAATACCCCTACTCTAGGGCACAATGCACAGCAAACCCCATTGCATTGAATCCAGAAGTGATCTTACAGATTATTCCACTCATTTTCTGACTTTCAAGTGTATTTTCCCCCCTCATGTATCCATGAATTACAATGCAAATTTCTCAGGCACCCAGATTAACATTTTCACTTCTGCAGCAGGCACAAATGGCATATTTTCTGTACTCGTTAAGCAGTGAACAGCTACAAATCAAGGAGCATATTTCTCTGTTCCTGTTCACTAAGCAAAGCCACCTCTGGATTGTCTTAAATGGAAAATGGATTTTGATTACCAACCCAAGCTCTTACAATATAAACAAGGATCTTCTAGCAGATCATGTGGGGCCTCAGAAGTCCACCTAACAATAGTGATCTGAAAGCTCCACCTGATCACTCTGATCTGGAATGTCAGAGTTGACACCAACAGGCAGACAACTCTCTATACAAGCAGGATTGCTACATACTTAAATGGACATTAAGAGCTCTCAGAACCATGGGGAGTGAGAGATTGAGTTCTGATTGATGCACATCGAATTTCAGACAAAATTCCCATTTTAATAACACTTATGAGAGCTCCCATCATCTGAAGACATCTGGAGCTCCTTACACTTCAAGTGTCTCAAATTCAGGCCCACTGTGACCCAAAATCAGAGCAATAGGATGGGTTAGACTCATGCACTCTGGCTTCTGGGAAACATCCAGCACACTATCAGCAATCATTTTCACTGGACTTCTAAACAAAAAAGGTTAATTCATTTACTGCCTCAGTAATTTGATCCTGACCATAACAGCTTAGTCCTCCTTTACTCCATAGGAGACAGTCTATATCACACAAGTGCACTATACAATACCTCCCCAGCTTTATCTTCTGACTGTTGGTACAGCTCAAGATTAAAAGCCCTGACAGATTTTTACAGAATATCAGCATGTATTGCATGATACACAGTAAATAGTTGGAAAAAATCTCCTGTGATTTCACACAAAGGAAGCCTGAATTTTGTGTATGACAAGGAACAGCTCAGACAAAATCCCTTCAGTGTTCCACTTATCCCACTCACAGTGATCATCTACACACTAATCAAAGAAAGCAACTATTGTTAGGATTTGGATATCATCTCATGTAAGATACACTATTACAAATCTTTGTAATAGTATTGGTATCTACCAAATTTACAACAAAGAGTTACTGGATAGTACGTCCATCTACAGCTGATGTGATCTTTCTCCAACATTCCATAGATATGATACAAAACCACAATACATTCACAGCATGTACTACACAAAACAGACTCATAAAACCTCCACCTTCACAGATACCTCGTTGGTCAGTTTAACCAATATGTAATCTGTTCTTGTGGGTAATAGTTTACAAAACCAAATTAAGACCCAAAAAAAAAAATTCAAACCCCACACAAGCAAAAAAAAACAAACAAAAAAAAGATATGGCAATAGAGAAAATGCACCTGTTAATGTATCCTCTTATATGGGTACTTTTGGCCAAAACCAATATAAGCTTCAATGAATGTAGCAAGAAGAGAGACACATGCAAAAACTGGGGATGATAAACTCCAGTTCAGTTATATAATAGATCAGACAGAATCTCCACTCACAAAGAAGTTTAGAAAGAACTGGTAGTTACAGGGTTGTTTAAGTCCCCTTATGGAAGTATTTAGGCTAGAAAGCCTTAGAGCAACACATGGAAGTAATCCCACTCACCTTTCTTATGGCAAAAGAACAACCTACACAAATCACAGCACAGACTCAAGAGCTGCTCTATATGGAGGCCACCACACACCCCTGGTGAGTAACCTGCAGGAAGAGAATAAACACCAAGTGCTCACATAGAAAGAAACCACAAGTGCAAATGGTTATGTCCACCATCATTTGCTCTCAGAGCTGTAAGAAAATAAAGCACACCTCTTGTATAGGCTGGGAAAGCTACCAATTTTCCTCTCCCAAGATGATGCAAATACACAGCTACTACGTTTGCAACAACAATAAGTTTCTCAACTCCCTAATGCCCCAGGATACCATTTGCTTCTCCAGATTTGTTAAGACCGCATTTACCACAGCTCTAGTCCACAGAAATCTATCTACCAACACTTCCAGGACTCCACGGAGAATATGAACAGGAGACCTAGACCCAGAATGAAAACACAAACAATACAGAACCCTAGCTCAGCACAGTAGAATCAAGCAAGTGGTTCAGGACAGCATCTCATGTGGGTAGATCTTTTAGGCAAGCACAGCTTTAAGTTCTGACTGCCAGAGGGGATCGCTTCTAGTACCCCTCCCCACCCCAATCATCCTAAATCTTGACCTGTTAAGCCCTTTTATAAAGCGTCCCAAGGCACTGCTGTTCCTCCGCCGGCCCCAAAGCAGGGAGAGGCTCACCCAGAGGCGGGGCCGCAGCTCACACACAAACAAACACATACACGCGTGGTGCCTCCATAGCTCCTGCTCTCCCAAGGGAGCTCCCACTCGTCCCACTCTGCCACACTTCCCCTGAAAGGACCCCAACACAGCCGGCCCGGGATCCCCACGCTCGCCGAGGTAGCCGGCCTACACCTCCGCCCTTCAGGGGCTCTCCTTAGCAAATCTCTTTCGGAGCGCCGGCACGAACCCTTCGTGAGGGCACTCCCTCCATCTTTCCCCACCAACTCTACCCCCGGCGCACACGACCATTAATCGCCCTCCCCTCACATGGGACTCCAAAGGATTAACAGAGGAAACCCGCGACGCCTTACGAGTACCGCTGCAGGGACTCGCAACCCTCCCGGAACGCCGCAACTCGTCTCCCGGAGCCAACAGCACCCACACACCGTTCCGCCGGCGGAGAGGCGGGCCCGGCTTCTTAATGAGGCCACGGCGTCCCCGCGCCCGCGAAGCTGGAGGAACCCGATTGGCTGACGCAGAGGATGAGCACCGCCTTCAGCCAATGGGAACGAGCCCGTGGGCTGGGAGTGAAAGAGCGGCGCGGTGCTTTGCGGAGCGCTGGGGGCCTCTTTTTTCCCCTACACTCCCGCGGAGGCTCGATGGCCGACGGAGCCTGTGGGGCTGCCGTGTCCGTCTCTGTTTCTTTCCCTCCCGCCCCATACCGCGAAAACCCCGTCCTCAACGAGCAAGTTGTTTTCCCGCGAAAGATCGCAGCGGGGATGCTGCTTTCCTCCGCGGCGGCCGGAGTGGGCGCTGCTCAGCGGAGAAACGGGGTCACGCCAGCCTACGTTGAAAGCCGCCAGAGGCAACCGCGCCTCGGCATTCTCCCCAAACCACCTCTTCTGGGGAAACCTAAACAGATTCGGGGTATCCTGTCCACTCCTCCCCAAAGCGCATCTCCACCTCCTCGCCCACCGCCCACCCCTGCCATGGCGACAGCAGTCGGGAGTGAGGACGCCAGCTCGCCCTGTCTCCTGCCTCGGGGAAGGAGCGCGTCCCCAGCGGGCTGGACTAGTATCCAGCACCCCCTCCGTCCTTGCCAGGAGGGGAAGGCACAGGCCAGGGACATGCCGGAGAGAGCTTTGGGGAGGGCCGAGGACCATTGTTCTTAGGGCAGGGATCACTTTTTTACTTCTGGTTTTAAGACTTACTTGGGTTCGTGTGAGAAGTGAGGATACAAAACCTTACGGTGCTTATCATGAAGTCAGCAGAGGAAAAAAAAATTAAATATATACAGACATGAGTCTAGGAAGGTAAAGCTCGATCTAGATACCCTGGTGGCCAGAGGCCGTCATTCCGATTCAGAGTAATCAGAAGCAAGTGGCTGGAAAAGCTCTGGCTAGAAATGAAGTGTTGCAGGAGGGTGGTGTCCAGCACGACATCTATCGCCACAGGTCTGCATTTCTTTTACAAAAACAGCAAAGCACCTCTTTTATACACAATCACCTTTTTTTTCCCCCCCTCAAAATACTTTCTTTGAACAACCACAATCTAAAGTTTTAAAAGCCACAAGCTGAATATGCTCTGTCACTCACTCTGCATGGGAGAGACAGAAGGGATCCTGCACTTTTAATAGGTTAAAATGATGCATGAAAATGAAAGATGGAGGATTCAGATTTTGATAAGGATATGCAGCACAAGGAAATTTTGGAAATTTTCAGGCACTTCTGTTAAAATAATGTCGCTGAAGTGCTGTGAGGAGAAAGGGCATTTTGTTTTGTACTTGCAGGGAATAGATCCTAACCTGTCAATGAGAAAGAAGGTCCAGCCAGATGTATCACTGCTTCATGAGGCTCTCAGCACAGCAATGAGGCAAGAGTAGCCAGGCTGTTGGTGAGCCAGCTGTTGTTGACCTATGTTTCTTTGGTGGTTACTTCAGCAAATTTGGTGGTCTCAAATTTGGAAAGCATTTGGCATCTTGAAGAGAACATTTTCAGTGCTGTTCCTATAAAAAGAACCATAGAATCATAGAATAGTTTGGGTTGGAAGGGACCTTAAAGATCATCGAGTTCCAACCCCCCTGCCATAGGCAGGGACACCTCCCACTAGACTGCTCAGTGCCATGTCCAGCCTGATCTTGAACACCTCCAGAGAGGGGACGTCCACAACCTCTCTGGGCAACCTGTTCTAGTATTTCACCACTCTCACTGTAAAGGATTTCTTTCTTATGTCAAGTCTAAATCTACCTCCTTCCAATTTACATCTGTTGTTTCTGGTCCTCCCACCAGATATTATGTTAAAAATTCCTTCCCCTGCCTTTCTGTAGG
>VZTY01019109.1:6408-22227 GCA_013400935.1 Turnix velox
TCTGGAGAAGCTGCTTTATCAGGACAGGCTGAAGGAGTTGGGGTTGTTCAGCCTGGAGAAGAGAAGGCTCAGGGGGGACCTAAGAGTAACTTCTAAATACCAGAAGGGGGCTACAGAAAGGCTGGGGTAGGACTGTTCAATAGGTTATATGATGGCAGGACTAGGAATAACGGATGTAAATTGGACGAGGAGTGACTCAGGCTGGAGATAAAAAAGAAGTTCCTGACAGTGAGGTTGGTTAGACACTGGAAGAGGTTGCCCAGAGAGGTTGTGGATGCCCCCTCAATCCCTGGAGGTGTTTAAGGCCAGGCTGGATGAGACATTGAGCAACCTGGCGTAGTGGGAGGTGTCCCTGCTCATGGCAGAGGGGTTGGAACTACATGATCTTTCAGGTTCATTCTAGCCCAAGCCGTTCTATGATTCTGTGATTCTATGATTCTGTGATTCTATGATTCTATGACTTGATGATGATCATGAAGCCAGTGATGAACACACACACATATACTGTAGCTCTTTATATCCACAACCTGCCTAAGCTGTTATCATCTGCTGATTCTCTGGCTTCCAGATCTCTTGAAAAGGCTTTAAATCCCAAGGTGACTGTGGTAGGAATTGGGAGAATGAATTAAAGCTCCCTGCAAGAACCAAACTATATTCCTTACTGGGGGTTGCGCACTTAAAGAGCTTATTTCTATACCAAGTTTTGAAACCTCCCTCTGAAATATCACACTTTCTGTCCCCTTGGTGCAGTGATTTAGTAGAAGGAAACAGAGTTTGATGTTCTGAATTAGTAAGGCAAACAGACAAAAAACTAAGGCATACGATTTGGATTAAGGTGTAATAGTAAAAATTAATTTCTTCATCAGTAACACTTTTTATTTTTTCCTTTCAGTTTTGCATTCATCTGGTTGGAGACCTGAATATTTTGGTTTCACTCTACAAGGGAACAGATGCCTGATAGGAGGTGTCCCTATGGCCTATGCAGGGAGGTTGGAACTTGATGATCTTTAAGGTCCCTTCCAACCCAAACTATTCTATGATTCTATGACTTCTGAGACCTTGAGGAGCTGGGGCTACTGTAAAGTTTTAAGTCTGGAAGACCAGCTGCCAGAAAGTGGTTTCTCAATGAAGGTGAGTTGGCAAACAAGCAGACACATTTGGAGAACTTAATCAGAACAAATCTGCCTTAATTTGATGAAGAAGAAAAGTCCAATGCCCCCCCAACCCAGCCACTTGCTTTGTCAACAGCACTTTCCACCTACAAGTGATTCTGTGAGAAGGAGTTGTTGAGAGCTCAACATGAAAAGCAGAAATCAGGTCATGGCATGTGCTTGCCAAGTATGAAGAGAAAGCATGTTGTTGGTCTGCAAGTGGGATATAGAGAAATTCTCTCAACCTCCTGGCCAGAACCAGGCTCTAACCACAAACTTTCACAACTAGGACCTCACACTTTCATGGCTTGGTGTGAATGTGTCAAGAAAAAAAAATACAAAATCCAAATCCTGAATGTTAAGTCTCTCAGACAGCCAGGACATCTGGCTTTTATCCTTCACGCTGCCTCACTCAGGAAGGAACAGGGTTATTTTGAAAACTAAGGTCTTTGTGTGGAGCCAAATAAACATAATTATCTAGCTGGTTCAAAAGCTAGATTTGAAGTGCTCTAAACTGTGTAGACATATTTATCATATGCTAAATCCTCTCCCTAAGAGAATCAAAGGTCTCCTTTGCCCTTCAGCTCTGGTTCTCCTATCAGAGGCTGAAGAAAAGCCCACCTCAAGATGTGGAATTACATGCATCAAGATAGATGCAACTTAAATCAGGAGGAGCTTGTGAAAACTTTATCAGAGTGAATCTATTAATTAATTGGGACTTTTCAAACAGCTTCAACACTCAAACAATGAAGAAGAGCTCCCACCATGGTAGTGCAGCTGAATTATGGCCATTAAAGGGGAACCAAAACTGCTCTGGACTGATTGACTAACTCTTCCTGTGACCATAATTTCTTTTGCTATTGATCTCTTCAACTGTAATATTGTGGATGTCTGTTGTTTGGTTTGTTTTGTTAGGATTTTTTTTTTGCTTCTGTTTTTTTTTTAATCTCATGAAATAATCTCTTCTGCAGAAAATATAACTGATTTTGGTGGTCAGTATGGGACCTCAAGGACTTTTGGAGGTGTTAACAACCAAATCACTCAAAATTCCTGATCCTAAGGCTTCTACAGACATTACTTCTCTCAGAACTGAGTGTAAAAGAGTAAGTTGCAGTTTTTTACATGTTGTGTGATCCACTGGGATATAAATTCATGTACTTTTAGCCAGTCTAGTGATGCTAAACAAAAAGATGGTGTGTATCATCTTGTTTGAACAGGTGGAAGAGTTTGCAAGAATTTTCTACATCTGCTAAATAGGGGTGGGTCTGCTTTGAATGGCTGAAACATCTGAAGTTTTCCTTGATTACTTTAAATATGTTCAGTTTAAAGGATTTTAGTACTTAAAGAAAGCTGTAGTGGTTCAATTATTCCTTCTTATTTCTTGACCATTTTGGTTACTGTTCTGTTTTTCTTTTAGTCTCAACAATGTTATTAACTTCAGCAGGTAGAACAGTGAGACCTCGTAGCAAGCTGAGTAAAGATCTTCCTTAAACATCATTTTAGGAAAGCAAACTCAGACCATTATCTTCATATTATTTAAACAGTTGTAACATCTAATATCTTTAACAATCCTTTCTGGATCTGCCCGAATGGGACTTTCAAATAAAAACCAGATGAAAATAAAACTCAACATAAAAATTGAAAGCTTATGATCAAAACAAAAAAATCCAAAGTTCAGAGCTCTTTTTTTTTTTACCTTTTCTAACAGGGGAAGTATGTTTCTAATAACTTTGCCACTGTTAGAGCAATAGTTTCCTTCTTTTTTATTTCTTTTATTTTTTTTTTCTTGAGTAATTGTAATCAGTCAGAGGAAATCAAATGCTTTATCATCTGTTAATCTTAGATGGGATCTGTGGAGTCTGTCTTTTCAATGCTCTTCAGATTTACAGTATAAATTGAAAAATCCCATTAACTTGTCATTCATCAGACATATCTGATGCTGGCTATTAAAATTATTTCTCTTATATTCAACATTTCCAAAACATTTCCATCCCCCTTCTTTATTTTCTGCTCCTCACTGGCTTCTTCATCATGCCTTGCTTAGATTATTCTTCTCATGTAAATTAAAAGACTAGGACTTTTATTTTCACACTGCATATTGTTCCTCTGGTTTTCATCTGTCACCCCAGTCACTTAAGTTAAAAGCAGGTGAGATCTTTCTGGGAATGGAGAGGAAAAACAGTGAGGCTTTGTGACTGCAGGCAAAAACCTAAAGGTTTTTTTCTTTCTTTCTTTTTTAGAACATGGTATTCATTTTTGTAGATCCCAACAATCTGATCCTCAGCCTGAGTTAAATCCCTTTCTGCTGCTCTAGTTGTACACAAAGTCAAGCTGAAGGAGCAAGTGGTCTTTTTTGTTGGTTCTGTTTTTTTCTCAAACCAATCCCTTTCCCATCTGGTATTAATCCAGAACTCCCACCCCTCCATTACACTGTGGGGCAGGATGAATGATCACTTTTTTGGCCCCTTCCCTGCTGTCACCCCTTAACTTCTTCCCCACATTGTGAGTACAAGCTCTATAGTGTTGAGCACTGGACTCTCAAAGCTTGGTCATGCAAAGAAAATCCTTGTTCTACTGAGAAGAAGCTGTTTTACAATTGGATTTCTCATGTAAAATCATACATGAAGTTTCCTTCACACAGCCCCTTGTGATCACCTGCCATGTTCTCCCACTGGCACAAGAGACAGGCTTTCTCAGGGAACATCTAGATAAGCCCCAAAAATGAATTATAATAGAAACTAAACTAGGAATTTGCAAAAGGATAATCTCCTTGGGTTGCTTCTGAGCCTGGGGAAGCTGCATGGCAATCCCACAAACCTTCATATGTGGAAGTTTTTAGAGTAGGGGAAATAAGATAGATATAGAATCATAGAATCATAGAATAGTTTGGGTTGGAAAGGACCTTAAAGATCATGGAGTTCCAACCCCCCTGCCAAAGGCAGGGACACCTCCCACTATATCAGGCTGCTCAGTGCCTTGTCTAGCCTGGTCTTGATATGGAGATTGAAATTTTCATAAATGAGCCATCTGCTTTAGTTAGTGGGATTATTCTTATGCATCAAAAAAACAGCAGCCAGTGCATTAAAATGTTTAGTAAAAGTCCTGATAGAGTCTAAGTGAAAGAATCATACAGAATGTCAGGATTGGAAGGTACCTTTGGAGATCATCTTTTCCAGTCTCCCTGCTGGAGCAGGAGCATCCAGATCAGGTCATACAGGAAGGCATCCAGGTGGGGTTTGAATGTCTCCAGAGAAGAAGACCCCACACCCTCCCTGGGCAGCCTGTTTTCTCATACTCACCCTGAAAAAGTTTTTTCTTATATTTCTGTGTTCCACCTTGCACCCATTGCCCCTTGTCCTGTCATTGGATGTCACTGGTAAGAGCCTGGCTCCATCCTCCTGACACTCACTCTTTCCATATTTATAGAGAGGACTGAGGTCATCACTCAGTCTCCTCCAAGCTAAAGAGACCCAGCTCCCTCAGTTTTTTCTCAGAAAATCCCTGATTACTTTTTAAAAGAATAATAATTTAGTGCAAACTCTATTAATCTCATAGAACACTGGAAGCTCTCATTGTGAGGAAATCCCAAAATCTAGCCCAGCTATAACTGGGTTCTTCTCCAGATTTCTCAAGGAAAAGAAAGAAATATTTCTGTGGCAAGTTGAGTGGATTATTTTTTTTCAGTGAGAATCTTCTTGATGCTGCTCAGAGCTCTGGAATGTAAAAGAAAGTGTTGGAGGGAGAGGTCTGACTTCAGAATCTCTATGAAATGCCCAGGAAGATGTAGGGGAATTCATCACATGGCTCATTGGTGTCTGTATTTATATATGAGCATCTATCATATCAGATCTTTTCCAGAGCTCTGTATTCTGTCCTGGATAGAGATTTTACACAGATGCTTCTTGTGTTCATGGCTCATAAATACCTTGCTCTTTTGAATTTATAGATGTATTTCTTTTACAATTGGATTCATGTGCCTGGGCTATGTCAATTGAAAAGCTGCATTCTTAAATGAATCATAGAATAATAGAATGGTTTGGGTTGGAAGGGACCTTAAACATCGTCTAGTTCCAACCCCCCTGCCATGGGCAGAGACACCTCCCACTACACCAGGTTGCTCAATGCCTCATCCAGCCTGGCCTTAAACACCTCCAGGGATTGAGGGAGCATCCACAACCTCTCGGGGCAACCTCTTCCGGTGTCTCACCACCCTCACAGGAAAGATTTTCTTTCTTCTCCTGCCTAAATCTTCCCTCTTCCAATTTGCAACAATTACTTCTAGTCCTACCATCCTGGACCTCATTAAAAAGTCCTACCTCATCCTTTCTGTAGCCCCCTTCAGGTATTGACAAGTTACTCTGAGGTCCCTCCTGAGCCTTGTCTTCTTCAGGCTGAACAACCCAACTCCTTCAGCCTGTCCTCACAAGGGAGGTGGCTCCATTCTTCTCATCATCTTCGTGCCCTCCTCTAGACCTGCTCCAACAGCTTGTTGAGGGCTCCAGAACTGGATGCAGTAACTCCACTTGGTTTCTCAGCAGAGCCCAGTAGAGGGGCAAAATCCCCTCCCTTGCCCTGCTGGTCACACTTCTCTTGATGCAACCCAGGACTGGGTTGGCTTCTGGGCTGCAAGCACACACTACTGGCTCATGTTGAGTTTCTCATGCACTGACACCCCTAAATCCCATTCTTCAGAGCTGCACTCAAGCCACTCTCCACCAGCCTGTGTCTGTGCTTGGGGTTGCGCTGACCCAGGTGCAGGACCTTGCACTTGGCCTTGTTGAACTTCATGATGTTGGCTTGGGCCCAACCTCTCAAGCCTGTCGGGGTCCCTCTGGATGCCATCCCTCCCTTCTGCTGTGGGAACTGCACCACACAGCTTGGTGTCATCTGCAAACTTGGTGAGGGTGTACTCAGTGCCAGTGTCCATGTCTCCAAGTCATTATTGCTTCTCCTGCCTTCCTCAAACACATCCTGCTGTTGTATGGTCAGCAGCAACCTATAAAACACCCTCAGCCTTCTCCTGCTTGTGCAGCACTTTTTATAGAACAGAACAAAGCAATGAATACTCAGAGAAGTATTTTTCTGCTACTGCTAAGGGGTGGAATCCCAGTGCTAAAGGCAAAGTTCCCATTTTCTTTATGATAAGTCTGGATTTAGCTAAAGAAGGCTGAAATCCAGGAGGCTTTGGAAGTAAGTGCTGAATTCTCTCTCATTGCTCTGCTGCCTGGCCAGGCTTTTCTGTTCAGCAGCCTAGAGGGTGATGAAGAGAGTCTTTGTGGAGCCAGCTGGCTCTGTCTTCAAGCCTGCTTGCGCTGCCATGGGAGAGCTTGTCTCTGTGTCTCAAAAGGATAGCAGCCTTTTCACTTTTAAACATTTATTTTTTTATATATTTTTTTTTCCTTCATGGATTTAACTGTGTTTACATTTCTTTCTCCAACTCCTGATCTCGCTGGTTTTCTCATCTCTGGCTCATAGATAGCTCTTGGTATTTTATGACTTGTAGACAACAATATCATCAAGCTTTATACTCTGGACATTGCTTGGCAGAGCTTTTCTGACAGGTGAAATTTCCATTAGAGGATTTTTTTTTTCTTTAATTTTTGGCTTCACTCCTAAACTCCTCCTGGTTGCTGGGAGAGGGAGCTTGAGGCAGACTCAGAGAAAAATCTCAGGATTTGAGCTCTCTCCTTCCCAGTGAGATATTCACAAACATGACAATGTTTTCTAATGCAAACCCACAGAAAAATTCACACATTTCTTTATCAGGACTGAAAGGAAGGTTTAAGTGAAATCTAACAGGAATGTGTGTGGGATATCAGAGAGGGAGCAGATCTTGCTGTGAAATTGTGTTTTATATTACAGAGAGGCTCAAAAATTGGATTCTCTGCAGTTTGAAAATATTCATTTTCTTTTTTAAAAAAAAACAGACCCAAAGTTTGATTTTTGAGTTGGAAATCTTTTAGCTTTTTTTACTGCCTTGGACCATAACATTTTGGAGTCTGTTTTACCTAGCCAAATGGGAGGTTGGAAGCAGGTTTGATAAGAATGAGAAAATAGTCATCAGACAGACAACATCACAAAATGCAATGTCCTCTTATTTTTTATAATTCCACAGAATTAAACTGAGCTGTAAACAGAATTACTACATTACTTGGGTATGAAAATGACATTTACAAATTTATTTTCTTAAGGAAGAAGACCATAAAAGTGCTCTAGAGCAAAGATTAGGGCCCTCAGCTGGGGTAAGTGTGGCCAGCAACTCAGGGGAGGTGATTTTACCCCTCTGCTTGGTTCTGCTGAGGTCCCACGTGGAGTTGTTGTGTCCAGTTCTGGAACCCTCAATATAAGAAGGACATTGAACTGTTGGAGTGGGTCCAGAGGAGGCCACAAAGATGATGAGAGGGCTGGAGCCACCTCCCTTGTGAGGACAGGCTGAAGGAGTTGGGGTTGTTGAGCTTGGAGAAGAGAAGGCTCAGGGGGGACCTCATAGTGACTTCTCAATACCTGAAGGCTGGGGTAGGACTTTTGAATAGGATATGTAATGGAAGGACTAGGAGGAATGGATGCAAATTGGAAGAGGGGAGATATAGGCTGGGGATAAGAAAGAATTTCTTATCTCCAGGGTGGTGAGACAGTGGAAGAGGTTGCCCAGAGAGGTTGTGGATGCCCCCTCCATGGAGAAGGTGTTTAAGGCCAGGCTGGATGAGGCACTGAGCAACTTAGTGTAGTGGGAGGTGTCCCTGCCCATCGCAGGGGGGTTGGAACAAGATCATCATTAAGGTTCCTTCCAACCCAAGCCATTCTATGATTGGGGGGGGAGTCTGAGGTATCTAGTTCTCATGTTTTGTTTGTGCATTCTAATCCCTGGTACAGACACTTCCAAGATGCCTTTCCAGAAACAAGAATGATGTCTTTCCCCTTTCCTTCTGAAATTGTTTTCTAAACCAGTGTTTGGGGTTTTTTTTGGGGGGGGAGTGAAACTGCTATTTTTGACAAGAGATGAGAATAAATCTTTGATGCATCACCACTTTCTGAGAGGGGAAAAAGTGTTGTGTAGCAAAATTCCTGACTGCTCACCCCTTCATAAGTCAATAGTAGTTAAAAATACTAAAAGAATGTGGTGCTCATGGAATAAGACAGACAAAAAGTGTGTAATAAAGTATGAGAACAACTGCGTGTTCACAGTATGATCCTATATGGAAACAATTCGGTTTCATTAATCTTTCCCAGAATGAATATGTCTGTTCCCTGGTAATTTATGAGCCCAATACATAACCCAGTTATTGAAATATTTGTCATACTGAATGTATGGGTTCAATTTAATAGGGAGTAAGCAGAATGTGAAGACAAGCCATTACTTTGCCAATGTTTTTGGACTGCAATGAGATGTTGGCTGAGTTATTGCCACAAAGGTTTCTGCTGCTTTGCCTTCAGCCACCTAAAAAACTTCTTTCCCCATTAAGAATCAAGCAGCAGGGCTAAGGTGCTGTTGCATTTCCAAAAGAGGATCTAATCAGGTGGATAAAGACAGTTCCTGTGATATCAGAAAACCTCCATCTTACATGTCTAAGGGATGGTTAGATTGTGGCTATCACAGGCATGCACAAAATACTTGGGTTTTTGAATAAAATCAACTAAATCCTGTGCTATTTCACTTAAAAGGAAGCTATTTTGCTCTTAAAAAGTTATCATGGCTATCAATTCACTTCTGAGCACAGAATGCTCAAGGGAAGGGCTGATAATAAAAGTGGTTTTGTTGGTGAACAATAATTCTATACAGACTTGTGGGACCAGGAGCCTGTTCTGAAAGTGGGAAACTCATGTCATTGCTCCCCAGGACAGGCTAAAGCTCTTTTGGATCAGAGGATGGAGAATGATACAGTTATCCTTCAAATTCAGAGAGAAATGTTACCTCATATTTGGGGGGAAAGGAGGAAAGTGCTTCCAGACAGAGCAATTTAAATGAAATAACCTCTGGTCCACTGAAAATCTGAAGAAAACCTCAATTAAAGTGTCAAAATCCCCCAGATATCCTGTTTTCAGAATCTCCAGCCTGACTCAGCTAAAAGTGGGGGGAAAAGGTTAATGATTTTTTTTCCAGCCCAGCTCTGCAGAGTCCAAAAGCTTCATTTGCCTCTTTATTCTGTAGCAAATGGGAGCCATATTATAACCAGTGAAAAGCTCATTCAAACAGCTGAAACCATTTTAGGCTTCTCCCTGCTAATTCAAGTGAGACATGCTGGGAGTCCTACTTAAGAAGAGAAAATTGCACCTTAGCACTCCTCAGAGCTGCTGCTAATTGTTGTTATCTGCCATATAATGCTTTCTACAGAATTTTCTGCTTCCACTCCACTGCACTGCACAGGTATTATTTTCAAAAATCACTGTCTGGATCCTGCTTCTCATTCATCCAAGTACAACTCAAGTCATAATTTAGTCCTGCCTCCCCTTGAGTAGGACACAGCAGGCTGGACATGAGCCTGGGGAAGAGAAGCCTCAGGGGGACCTCAGAGAAACTTCTCAATACCTGAAGGGGGCTACAGAAAGGCAGGGGTAGGACTTTTTAATAGGATGTGTGATGGAAGGACTAGGAGGAATGGATGCAAATTGGAAGAGGGAGATTTATGCTGGAGATAAGAAAGAATTTCCATCTCCATCTAATGGAGATAAGGAAGAATTTCTTATCTCCAGGGTGCTGAGACTCTGGACTAAGTTGCCCAGAGGGGCTGTGGATGCCCTCTCAATCCCTGGAGATACCTAAGGCCAGGCTGGATGAGGCACTGAGCAACCTGGTGTAGTAGGAGGTGTCCCTGCCCATGGCATGGGGGTTGGAACTAGATGATCTGGAAGGTCCATTCCAACCCAAACCATTCTACCATTCTCTGATTTTTAATAAACTATTTCTGCTCATGAGCTACTTAATTCTGTAATGGTAGGAGTACCACAGAAATTCTCTGCCCAACTTCATTTAGTTTTTGGTTTAATTTGCTAAATCTTTCTATTAATAGTGCTGATACAGGAGTCTGATGAACGAGCATATCCAGGGGAGGACCATGAAGATGATGCAAGGGCTGGAGCACCTCTGCTATGAGGACAGGCTGAGAGAGCTGGGGCTGTTCAGCCTGGAGAAGAGAAGGATCCCAAGGAGACCTCATGGTAGCCCCCCAGTGCCTGAAAGGGCTACAGAAAAGCTGTGAAGGGGCTGTCTGCCAGGGCATGGAGCCACAGGAGTTATCTTAATTGTTTGAAACTAGATCAGGGTAGAGTTAGGTTAGACATTAGGAAGAAATTCTTCCCCATGAGGATGGTGAGACCCTGGAACAGGTTGCCCAGAGAGGTCCCATCCCTGAGGACATCCAAGGCCAGGCTTGCTGAGTCTCTGAGCAACCTGATCTAGTGGAGGATATCCCTGTTTACTGTAGGGAGGTTAGACTGGATGGCCTTTGATGGTCCCCTCCAACCCTATGATTCTATGTTTGTGGGTGTGTTTGAGGAGACACTCAGAAATCCACTGTGATGCATAAAAGCAGACGAGAATCCTCTCTTTGGCACCATTATCCAAACACCTCTCCACCTCTTTTCTGGCTGAGGTGAAGGCTGTGCAAATCTTTTGGTTTCATTCCTACCCCCCATAGCAGGGATGTTGGAACTAGATGACCTTGAAGGTCCCTTCCAAGCCAAACCATTTTATGATTTTATAATTCCCTCACCAAAATGATGTAGAGGCAGGCAGATAAAACCCATGCTGCTTGAATCTTCAGCTTTCTTTCTGCAGGAGTCTACTACCTGGAATGCTTTCTTTCTTAGAATGTTAGCAACTTTGTCTAGTAATATACCATATTTTCCCAACACACCAAAAGGAACTTCTTCAAAAGGAACACTCTGTTAGTTTCCACAGCCTGGTTTTCAAAGAGGGAGCTGCAACAGAGCTCTTAAAATGCCACTGACAGCATCAAATTTGTGAATTCCTGTGTGTCCCATCTTTGTATTGAAGACATCTAATGAGAGCAGGAATGGAAGTGAAGAGTTAGCAGGAGAAGGCATCATCTACCCACATTAGGAGCCATGTTTGAGCCCTTTGTGAGAGATATGATTTCTTAAGAGCCATAATTAGAGAAGAAAATCAATTTGTCACTACGTCTCTCTCTCTTTTTTTTTTTTCTTTTCTCCCACTCTTTAAGTGCTGTCCTTTTATCTGTCTTGACAGAATTTACCCAGCTGTTTTTGTGCATCTTAGATAAAAAGACCCTATTTTCCAACTGCAGCCACACAGAACAATTTCCTGGTGGCATTTTTATGGTGGTTACAAAAGAGCCTCACAAAAACATAGGATGCTGTGCTTTTCTCCTCAACCTCTGTATTATCAGCTTATGATTCACCAGTGACACATCCATATCTTTCATGGGAGCTGAAGAACTGAGCAGCAGGGGATTATTTTCAAGATGTTGGTATTTTGAATAAGACTTTCACATGTTTCAGAAAAATTTGAGATACATCCGGAGCAAAAGAGCAACTTTCATGATAAGTCCCTTTTCTTCTTCTGAAGCACCTCCCTTATGAGGACAGGCTGAAGGAGTTGGGCTTGTTCAGCCTCGAGAAGGCTCAGGGGTGACTTCTCAGTACCTGAAGGGGGCTACAGAAAGGCTGGGGGAGGACTTTTTCATTGGGTCCAGGATGGCAGGACTAGGAGGAATGGATGTAAATGGGAAGAGGGGAGATTTAGGGTGGAGAGAAGAAAGAAGCACTTTATTGTGAGGGTCGTGAGACAGTGGAAGAGGTTGCTCAGAGAGGCTGTGGATGCCCCCTCAATACCTGGAGGTGTTTAAGTCCAGGCTGGATGAGGCATTGAGCAACCTGGTGTAGTGGGAGGTGTCCCTGTCCATGGCAGGTGGTAGGAACTAGATGAATTTTAAGGTCTCTTCTGGGCTGCAATCACACACTGATGCCTCATGTTGAGTTTTTCATCCACTGACACCCTAAATCTTTCTCTTCAGAGCTACACTCAAGCCACTCTCCACCCAGCCTATATCTATGCTTGGGGTTGCCCCAACTCAGGTGCAGAACCTTGCAGTTGGCCTTGTTGAACTTCATGATGTTGGCATGGGCCCTCCTCTCAAGCCTGTCAAGGTCTCTCTGGACCCCTTGATTCAACCACTTCCTCATTCCAAGTGCCTCAAACCTCTGCTGTTTCTTCAAGATGGATGGCCATGCCAGTATGTTCATACCAGCCAAATCTTCACATTGCTCTTGTGAAGAATTACTTTTCTGATAGGGGGAGGCAGCAGATGTTTGAAGTGAAACTTATGATGACAAGTATGCAAAACAAGCTCAGCAGATAGCATGTCAGATCACAAACTTGATCCAGCATCTTTGCTGTCTCATGTGATTCAGTGCTGCTGGACTTCGTCAGCAAAATATCAGTCAGAGCTCTGAAAAAATTTGATGCCATTTCAGAGAAGATCTATGTGTCTTCAGATCTGATGTATCAAGATCCCCTTTTGTCTTCAGAGGGTCACTGAAACACATGCATTTTTATCTTTTTTTAAATTTTTTTTTCTCTCCAAAATGCTCATTTATGAAGGAACATGTTTCAGCCCCTAAATGATTATTCTATGCTTGTCAGATTTAGATTGCAGCCCCAGTTATGTTAATGATTTCTGAGGTGATGCTGATGCCTCTGAGGCTGCCTGGCATCAAACTAATGAGTATCCCAGCACGACCCTGCACTGTCAGGAGATGAAGGGGAGGAGGGAAGGATGGGGAAATAAATTAGAGACCTGGGTCTGTGGAAAGAGTATCTGTAAAGGCACTTAATGGAGTCTAGAATAGAAAATTAATCACCCATAATGATTAGGGTTTGTGAGAATATGTGATTCAATTCCATTTTGAAATATTTCACAACCAATGAGAAATGAACTGTAGGGTAAGAAAAACCTGAATCTGATGCAAAATTCAAAAGTCCATGGTACAGAGGGGTGTTAGACCCTTTATCTCCTCTTTTTTTTTTTTTCCTGACATCTAACAGGCTTTACATGACAAAATGATGTGGCAACACTGTAAATTGACTGCTGGAACATACAGAACCTGAAAATAGTCTGAAGCAGCCTATTATTAAACTATTAGGAGGGTAAAGCAATTACATTTTATTGTTTATTATTCCCCAGCCTCTGAAGTCTTATTTAACATTTCACATTTTCCAGATCAGTAATATGTTGATTTTTTTCTTCTCAAAACAGTCGTTAACCTCTGGCTCTTCTCGTGAGGAGAATTTACCATATTTTAAAGCAAAGTTTGGCTTAAAATTAAGCATCAAGCCAAAAAAAAAAGGGGGCATCAAGTCCTATGGATGCATGGAGTAGCTGTAGGAGAAAGGCTGTGGTATTTTTCCAGGTATGGATAGAAATTCATTGTACAAATAGTATAAATTCAAAGTAATGCTCCCAGGTTTGACACCTCTCTCTGAGATCAGCAGCTACTGATCTGTAATTTTTCTTCAAGCCACAAATATATGGTAAGGTAGAGGTTGCACACTACTTTGTCCCCACATTTGAGGGGTGCAAAAGCAATGAGAAAGAGAAAATAAGGGCTGAAATGATAGATAGATAAATTTACTTATTTGTTTTAGATTCATTGAGTTTTTTTTTCTTTGAAGAAGTGAAGTAAAAATTTCAACAAAACCACTCTTGAATTAGAAAGCATCATGGATACCAGTGGCATTAGAGACCGGTCAGGAGGTTAGATGTTAAAGAACATGGAGAAACAGGAGTGTGTATCAGACAAGCTATGTTAAAATGATTTAAAAATATAAAGAAAATAATATATGGCATGACTTTACACAGTATAAGTCATACTGAGAAGCAAGAGATGTGTATTTGATACTCTGAAGTGAATTAGTTGCATCCATGTAAGCAGAGTATTTCTGCTGGGGTGTTGAAGTTCTTTGTCATCTTCATTTTGCTCAGTATTGAGTTTCTGAAGCTTTAATTGTCCTTGCAGAGGCTAAGAAATCTCAGATACTGCACTCACAGCTAACTTCAGGAAAGGATTTGATTACATATTCTTAATGTGTTCTTTTTTTAAGATGTTCTTTGCTTCTGGAGACTGTTCTGATTGATTTAATGCACTCGTGTATGTATATTTGTATCTCTATACATATTATACAATACACACACACTCAGGAGACAGCATTTCTGCTGGGTTTTGGTCAAAGTTTGAGCTGTTTTTCAATGAGAATTTAAGTAATTACACTGAAGAACATCCTCAGGAGCAAAAGTTTGCAGGATCTAACTTTGGTAAAGGGAAAAAGGTTTTGATCTCCTGCCTCATCAGTCCAAAATGATTCTGGAGTAGGGATGAAGTCTCAGTCTAGCAAAGAATGTAGGAAGTAGAGATATGGAGGCTGATCTGATATATGAGGTATATTTTCAGTTATTCCAGCTGGTTTTAGACTGGAGTTGAAATGTTGGTGTATGGCTGTGTCTAAAGGAATGTTTGCCTAAAGGTATCAGACTGGAAACATATTTCACTGAGGACAAAAAAGTTACCTGTGGCTACATCTGCTTGCTGTTCAAGCAAAATCTACTCAACTCATCTCAGATGGGACTGCAATTTTTTAATTTTTATTTTATTCTAGTGATTTCTAGTGTTTGTCATTACTTAGTAAGCATAGTTGATGACCTTTTTACATGGAGTTTGGAAAGGGAAGAAAACTGCAGAAGAAATCTGCTGGGCTAGCTCATTTCCAAAACCAGAAATCCCAAATAACAAACTAGCATTTCACTGAAGCACTTAGAATAGGCAATATGGTCCATTTATTCTCTTATTTTCCAACCACAGCTGAGTAAAGATGCTTCAGAGGATTCATAAGGAACCTTTTGCTGACAGTTAAAGGAGAACTTGCAGCTTTATTTTTTAGCCCCTGCAGTGCTGACTCTTATATGTCATTTAAATGTGTCTTATTTCTTAAAGATTTAAGGACTTAGTTACATTTCAAAAGTAAATTTCACTATTCATCTTAGCAATCAATTGTGTTTCTATACTTCTTGGAAGCTTTCAACTGGATGGTGTTGTTCTGGTTCTTATATTGAGAGAAAACTGTGGTATGAAATATTCTGCATCAATCATCATGTGCTCCATGGTGTCCCTTCTTATGCAATCATAGAATGGTTTGGGTCAGAAGGGACCTTCCAGATCATCTGGTTCCAAAGTCCCTGCCCATGCCCACTACACCAGGTTGCTCAGTGCCTCATCCAGCCTGGCCTTAAACACCTCCAGGGATTGAGGGGGCATCCACAACCTCTCTGGAAACCTCTTCCAGTGTCTCACCACACTCACAGGAAAGATTTTCTTTCTTCTCTCCTGCCTAAATCTCCCCTCTTCCAATTTTCATCCATCACTGCTAGTCCTGTCATCACATATCCTATTAAAAAGTCCTACCCCAGCCTTTCTGTAGCCCCCTTCAGGTATTGAGAAGCTACTATGAGCTTCCCCCAAGCCTTCTCTTCTCCAGGCTCAACAACCCCAATTCCTTCAGCCTGTCCTCAGCAGGGACGTGCTCCAGCCCTCTCATCATCTTCGTGGCCTTCCTCTGGACCTGCTCCAACAGCTCAATGTCCTTCTTATGTTGAGGGCTCCAGAACTGGATGCA
Source organism: Turnix velox (assembly GCA_013400935.1). NCBI lineage: Eukaryota > Metazoa > Chordata > Aves > Charadriiformes > Turnicidae > Turnix > Turnix velox. The sequence continues at coordinate 22,207 of VZTY01019109.1, forward strand.
GTAACTCCAGTTGGGATCTCA
>VZTY01019109.1:25294-44895 GCA_013400935.1 Turnix velox
GGGCATGCTTGAAGAGCATCCAACTCTGCGGCATTTACGGAGAGCAGAATAGGGTGGGATGGGACATGAGGGGGAAGTTCTTCCCTGTGAAGACAGGTAGATGCTGGCTTAGGTTGTCCAGAGAGGTGGTGGAGTCCCTATCAAGCCTGGAGACATCCAAGGCAAGGCTTGCTGAGGCTCTGAGCAACCTGATCTACTGCAGGATGTCCCTGTCACTGCAGGAGGTGGGACTAGAAGTTGTCTTTGAAGGTTCCTTCCAATCCTATGATTCTAGGGTTAGATAAGACATGAGGAAGAAGTTCTTCCTGATGGGAGGTGTCCCTGCTCATGGCAAGGGGAGGTTGGAACTAGATGATCTTTAAGGTCCCTTCCAGTCCAGACCACTCTATGATTCTATCATTTATGATTCCAGTTGTGATGGACAGTTCATCCAAAGATTTGTGGAGACACACTAATGTGCAGACACAACACTATTTATTCATCATTTTGACTAACTCTTATAATTTACATCACCTTAAAGAGGAAAGAGAAGAGTGAGTCACACAAAAGCAGTTGCTGCTGCCCAGGAGAAGTCCCTATGAGGCTGTTGGGGTTTGCAAGTGGAAGGCTGTGAGAAAAAAATACAGTGAAGAAGAATTAGAGCCAAAGAAACTCTGAAAAACCTCTTCTTTGGTGGCCCAAAGTGCTATAAATAGAAATTCCTTAGTGTTACTGATGCACCCAGGGCACTGTGAAACAAGTTCCATGTGTAGAAGAATGACAAGTGCTCTGCTCCACTGTTATTAGAACCTCAGAGTGATCACATTATCAGGGATAATAAGGAATTAAATTGTTCAAACTTATTTGCTCCATTTCAGACAAACCTCCCAGACCCCAGAGATCTCTAGAAGATCTGTAGCTTTTCCACTCACATCAAAAGATTCATGGAATGTCAAAAAAAATGATCCTTCAAAGCCAACAAAGAACATGTGTTTCTCTCTGCTGAGGGAGCTTGTTTTCTCAGTGAAAATCCAAATAATAATTTCTTGTGTGTCCCAGAGGAGAGAGAAAAGCTTTTGTTGCTGGAATCACAGCACATTAAACATGGAGCAAATGTACTACAAGTGAAGGAATGTCCTTGTGCTCACTGACCAGCACTGGAAAATAAAGAACAGAGTGATGTCAAATGGGAGATAATACATCTGCCTCAAAACTATTCTTGGAAAGACACTCATTGTTTCTTATGCTAAGTGCAAGACCTCAAAATTCACTTGCATTGCCAAGAACAGTGACTTCTTCTAAGCCCTATTACAGTGAGTACAGTCAACACTTCATAGGGCTGGAGCAACTGCCCTATGAAGACAGGCTGAAGGAGTTGGGGTTGTTCAGCGTGGAGAAGAGAAGGCTCAGGGGGGACCTCATAGTAACTTATCAGTACCTGAGGGGGTCCTACAGAAAGGCAGGGGAAGGAATTTTTAATATGATATCAGATGGATGTAAATTGGAAGGGGGTAGTTTCAGCCTTGACATAAGAAAGAAATTCTTTACAGTGAGGGTGGTGAAACACTGGAAGAGGTTGCCCAGAGAGGTTGTGGATGCCCCCTCTCTGGAGGTGTTCAAGACCAGGTTGGACAAGGCACTGATCTAGTGGGAGGTGTCCCTGCCTATGGCAGGGGGGTTGGAACTCGATGATCTTTAAGGTCCCTTCCAACCCAAACTATTCTATGATTCTATATAAACCCAGCCAGTTCCTAGATCTAGGCCTTTCAACCCATTTGAGCATCACGAGAAGGAACCCAGACTTACATCTGGAACATTGTGTCCAGTTGTGGGACCCTCAGTTCAAGAGCAAAGGGAGAATTAAAAGTGTCAGACAGAGATTTGTCACTAAGTATCTCTGCTACCAAATCCTCAGGTGGGTTTTCAGTTCAACTTGAGGTATATTTTATGTTTAGAATTTAAAGGGCATACAGAGAACATCATTGCCTCATATTGCAATGTTTGCTTCAGGGAAAAAAAAAGCTTTAAAACTGGAGATACTGCTGTCATATTAGATACTCCCTTTCAAATCTTTCCATCCTGGTTTTCTTTCACTTCTCAAGACCAAAACCAAAAGAGGGAGACTCTAGGACCAGTTTGTGGTGGTGGAAGTGAGTCAATGGTGATACCCAGATCCCAAAAGAGGGGAGCACTGGGACCAGTTTATGGTTTGAGGTGGTGGAAGGGTCAATGGTGACACCCCTCCCCACCCCAGCTTTGGAGAGGATAATGGTGACACCCCAGTCACAAAAAGAGGGGGACACTGGAACCAGTTTTGGGTGGTGGAAATGGGTCAATGGTGACACCCAGACCCCAAAAGAGGGGAGCACTGGGACCAGTTTGTGGTTTGAGGTGGTGGAAGGGGATCAATGGTGACACCTCAACCCCAAAAAAAGGGGGGCACTGGGACCAGTTTGGGGTGGTGGAAGGGGTAAGTGGTGACACCTTGAATCGTATAATGGTCCTCAAAACCAAATCAAGTTAAGAAAACCTTTTTTCCTGGACTGGATTAAAAATCCCCAAAGAAGTAAAGCAAATCAAAACAGACAGAAAGGTGTTTTTTTTATGTTAAGCCAGAGAAACATTAAAAAGAACTAGAATGTATGTACATTCATGCTTGCTTTCCCAAAAGACAAGTTTCCCTCTTGAATTGTTTTCCTCTTGGAGGACACTCTCATCCTTACAGTCTGTCAACTCATGTCACCCTGTGCCAAGTTAATCTGTCTTTATATCAAGCCATACAACCAGCAGCAGGGGAAAGATCTCCTGGAAAAACAACAAATCAGACAGCTACTGGTGATTAATTTTTTCCCTCGAGTTTCCTAAATGTAACCTCTAAGGAAAGAGGGGAAAAGGTTCAACCAATATCATTCTTCCAGAGAAAAAATAATAATAAATGGGTAAATAAAAATCGGTAAATTTCATTATTTCTTGTACTGCTTTCTAAAAAAAAAAAAAAAAGCAACACAGTGTTTCCTACTTAATTATCTATTAGGGAGTAGAGAAGGGGAAAGGTAGTCATCAACCAAGATGATTCCAGACAAAATTCCTCTTATCATAGAATGGTTTGGGTTGCAAGGGACCTTAATGATGATCTTGTTCCAACCCCCCTGCCATGGGCAGGGACACCTCCCATTACACGAGGTTGCTCAGTGCCTCATCCAGCCTGGTCTTGAACACCTCAAGGGAGGGGGGATCCACCACCTCTCTGGGCAATCTGTTGGAGTGTTTTCTCACCCTCATGAGGAAGAACTTCTTCCTCATGCCTCATCTAACCCTGCCCTGCTCTAATTTCAAACCACTGCACCTCATCCTGTGGCTACAGAACCCATCCAAAAATCTTCCTCCAGGAAGTTGTACTGAAATTCATCATGTGGCTCATCCAGCCTGGACTTAAACACCTCTAGGGATTGAGGGGACATCCACAACCTGTCTGGGCAACCAGAGTGTCTCACCACCCTCACAGTGAAGAATTTGTTTCTTATATCTAGCCTGAATCTCCCCTCTTCCAATATATATCTGTTATTCTTAGTCCTGCCATCACATATCCTATTAAGAAGTCCTACCCCAGCCTTTCTGTAGCCCCCTTCAGGTATTGAGAAGCTCCTCTGAGGTCCCTTCTGAGGCTTCTCTTCTCCAGGCTGAACAACCCCAACTCCTTCAGTTGAACTAGATGGTCATGGAAGGTCCTTCCCAACCCTATGATTGTAGTATCCACATGAAAGTGTCAAAGCTTTGTGTAGAAATAAAAGATAAGACAGTGGAAACCAACTGAGGAAAACGAGGGTGGATTTCACAACTGGAGCTGTTTTGAAGATTTCTGCATATTATTATAGACAGGCTGTGGGGTTTAGAAGTGTATTTATTCAAACTTCTCCTGCTCTGGTATTCATTTTCCACAAGAGCTGAGTTGCTGAGAGTGCAAAGGTCAGATTCAGCTTTCAGGTTGGCACAATTCAATTCCTGCTTTTGTTTAATGAGAGCTGAACTTTGGGAGCAGAGCAGCTTCTCAAGCATTGCCAATGTGGTTGAAGTCTGGAAGTAATAGAGTCTCGAGGGAGGGCCCATTCTTCTGCACATTTCCCATAAAGTTCAGATAAATTTTTTGGCTCTTTGTTTTGAACAGTAGGACATAAGGATAAAGTCAATATTGTTACACTCTGCGTGGCTCTATTGAATTTTCTTAACTTAAGCAAGAGCTCAGCCCTTCAGCTGCAAGGAAATTTGTTACAGCCTGGGCTGTAAACAAAATGATGAGAAGATGTTCTCTTTTTTCAGTGTAACATGCCTGTTTGTTTTGAAGTGATGAACTTGGGAGTGAAATTGTCTCTGTCAGAACAGGAAATATTCTACTGAGTGTGATTTTGACCATTTTCTCAGCCCTGGTGAGACCCCAACTGGAGTTACTGTGGCCAGTTCTGGAGCCCTCAACATCAGAAGGACATTGAGCTGTTGGAGCAAGTCCAGAGGACCTGAGAGGACTGGAGCCACCTCCCTTGTGAGGAAAGGCTGAAGGAGTTGAGGTTTTGAATATTGTCCAGGATGGCAGGACCAGGAGTAGTGGATGCAAATTGGAAAAGGGGAGATTTGTCTGTCCCCTGATTTGGTGTCCCTGCCCATGGCAGGAGTGTTGGAACTAGATGATCTTTAAGGTCCCTTCCAACTCAAACCATTCTATGGTTCTATGATTCTGTATCTCCCTGGTGGATTTTCTCCTGTATAAGCCAGGTGCCTGGGAGAAACCTCTGAAGGTGAAGTTACCAAATGTCCAAGAAGAGCTTATTTTAGAGTTGAAGAGTTCTACTCTGCAGAGACACCCTCACCAAGTGCTGTCTTGCTCCACACAGCACCTGTGTTAAATTCCTGGCAGCAGCAGTTTGGATTCTTCAGAAAGCCTGTGTGTCCTCCTTCTACCATGAGGCAAGAAGAGATTTCTTGTTGTGGTTGACATGGTGTGAAGCAGTGGATGTCTAGCAAAGGTTCCATGGGTGTAGTATCAGAGCAGAAAGGGGGAAAACTCTAGAACAAAAGGGATGTGTGATGGCAGGACTAGGAATAACGTATGTAAATTGGAAGAGGGGAGATTCAGGCTGGATATAAGAAATAAGTTCTTTATGGTGAGGGTGGTGAGACACTGGAAGAGGGTGCCCAGAGAGGTTGTGGATGCCCCCTCAATCCCTGGAGGTGTTTAAGGCCAGGCTGGATGAGGCATTGAGCAACCTGGTGTAGTGGGAGGTGTCCCTGCCATGGCAGGGGGGTTGAAACTAGATGATCTTTCAAGTCCATTCCAACCCAAACTATTCTTTGATTCTATGACCTCTTTAATCTTCTCAGAAACAGCTTTGGAACATAGTCATCAAATCATCATGGCTGTAATCATGGAATCAACAGAGGTGGCAGAGAACTTTCCTCTCCATGTGATGATGGATCAGGTATTCCTTGTAGGGTTGTGGAGGAAGAAGAAATTAATCACAAAGTAATAGGCTGACTCCGTGGTGCTACAACTATGAATATAAGAGGTCTTGGTAATGTTAGATTAAGAAGTTTTATGACTTGTCAGCATTTTTGTAAACCTGAAACAGAGTCTTCAAATGTAGACTTTTATATTTAAGGGTAGCTTTACATGGAGAATGAGATCTGATCTGTAATAATATTAGAAAACCTTTTAGCAGTGGGTAATCCAAGTCAATATTGGCTAAGTATTTACAGGAGAGGGAGCTACCATCTAACTTTTTCCCATCAACCATCTTGTCAGTGACTACACCCATGCAAAACTTTCTTCCACCTGAATTCCATTCTGATTGATAAATGGCACTGAAAAAATATTTAGTTTTCTTGGATCTGTTTTATTATAACCCTTTTTGGGGTTAATGCATTCTCCCCATTTATAATTCCAAAAGAAAATGCATGCCAAGGGCTGACAATTCCTCCACGATAAACAGCTGCTTGAAGTCCCCTCACATCCCTCATCAGATGATGTTTTGAAAGCATTTCCTTGCTCTCAAAAGGCTCATTTTGAATAAAACCACCAATTCCTGGGCATTTGAAACTGTGCAGACCCTCATTTCTATTCAAGAGGAAGATCTTCTACCACTAGTTCATCTTTGTGAGCTTTGTCCTGCCTTTGGTGCATGACAGGCAGAGCACCATGATCTTGCTGACTTCAACAGTGTGAACATGAAAGTAATTTCCACCTGGAAAAGTGTATTAGGAGTTTATATGTTTGCTCAAATAAGGAAAAAAACCTTTCTAATCCCTAAACTGCTGTAGAAATTTTGAATGAAGAGGATAAAAGTAAAAGGGGGGGTGGAAGCAAACATTGGTCAGGCCAATCAAAATACTTTGTGTGTGCCTTTTGGAGTTGTTCACTTGATCTTTTAGTTTATTTCTTGTGTAACAGGTAGGCTACAACTAATAACAACAGGATATAAATTTTCTATTGACCCTGAAAGTCAAATCTTTTAGAAATTTCAAGCCTCCAACCAGCTGTAGCTTGTAATGATAATAAAAGGATGTAGCTTTTTAAAAGGTTACAGCACTGCAAATTTCACTTCAAATCCACCTCCTCTAATAAAAGGGATAATTTGTGGATTGTAAAATTCAAATATATGCCTCCCTCATATCTGCCTGTCCCTGGTCTGGCAATAACCTTGTATATAATGTAGATAAAGGCAGAATTGAGTTAGAATTTAATGAGGTTTTAAAGCAAAGATCCAACATGGTAACGATTGAGCTTGATTTAGCACCATTCCACTGGGAGATTAAAATTAAAATATTTTTTTGTATTTATAGAATCATAGAATGGTTTGAGTTGGAAGGAACCTTAAAGATCATCTAGTTGCAACCTCCCTGTGGGCAGGGTCACCTCCCACTTCACCAGGTTGCTCAAAGCCTCATCCACAACCTCTCTGGGCAACTTGTTCCAGTGTCTCACCACTCTCAACAGCAAAGAAATTCTTTCTTACCTAGCCTGAGTCTCCCCTCTCATATTCTTTGTTTTTCTTTAGATTCACTCTTAGCCCCAGACTACTCATAGGAGAAATACTTCTTTACCTCAACACATTGTCCATGTTCATCTACAGAACAAATACCAAGCAAACTCCTATAAGAAGGTAGGATTGCAACAAAACATTAGAAGTAAAAGAAAAGAATAAGTACCAAAGAAACATTGTGAATCAGCTGATCACCACCATTTCCTTTTATTTCTTTCAAATATGATGTTTTTTCATTCTTAAACCATTTTAATCTACATCCTTGCTATTCCATCCTCCACAAGGAAGAGGCTTGGTACCAATGCAATGCTATGGTAATTCAGTTCCTCAAGAGCAGTCAAGGGTTTAAACCCTTTTTGATCATGCAAAACATAGTTTTACCTCTTTGACCAGCTGTCAATGAGTACCTAAACACTAAGTTAATTAACTAAAGTCACCTCTCCCTTCTCCATGTATAGGTGACACAGCATTCACATAGGGTTGTAAAAGCAGGAAGACAACTGAAGCTTAAAAGCTAATAAGAGAGAAATTTTATAAGTTCAGTTTAATGTTCTCTAAGACTGCATTAAAAAATTACTTTAGGAAAGGGAGATAGGGCCATTTGTTCCAAAATCCATGCCCCTTTGACTTTCCCTTGACATTTATAACATCCAAAGTAATTGAAATCACAGTTGGGACAATTAAGGTAGATCTGTTGGCTGCAGTAACTCAGCAGGTGGTAACAACAGTGATTTGGAAAAAAAAAAAAAACCAGAACTGACCTCCTCATATTTTTAAACCCCATGATTTTATTTTATTGTTACTGAGAAGGGAGTGTAGAAAAGCCTGTATGATACTTTGAGAAATATGAAGCTAATTCTCTTATCAACCAGATGCAGCCTTGATAGCAAAGCAGGGAATGCATTAGAAATACCCAGAGATTGGATTTTCTGTTTCTAATCACAGATAGTTTTGGTTTGCTCAGGTCCATGATTTTTAATTTGTTAAAAACAAGCAGCTTATGGTTTCAGAAAGACCTTGTATAAACATAACACAAACGAGGTTTTTCTTTGGGCTTGGAAATAAAAGAGCCCCCAGTCTGGAACATTACATCTTTCAGCAAGCACCACTGACCCATTGGAAATTATTTTGCTGCACATACAAGTTGTACTCACAGAATCCCAGCATGTCAGGGATTGAAAAGGACCTCAAAAGATCATCTAGTCCAGTCCCACTGGAGCAGGAACAACCAGATCAGGGCACACAAGAAGGTGTCCAGTTGGGGTTTGAATGTCTCCGGAGAAGGAAACTCCACAATCTTCTGTCACCCTCACCCTGAAAAAGTTTTTTTTCATGTTTCTGCGGAACCTTCAGTGTTCAGGCTTGCACCCATTCCCATTTGTCCTATCATTGGATGTCACTGAGAAGAGTCTGGCTCCATCCTCCTGAAACTCACCCTTTCCATATTTATAAACTTGAATGAGGTCACCCCTCAGTCTCCTCTTCTCCAAGCAACTAAGGCTAATGCAGCACTTTTCCAACCAAAACAGATCACCAGTGTTTCACTTTGCAAACATAAAGGTGTAGCAAGTGTTTATGACAAATTCATTCAACACCAAAACATCTAATCTGGTTTTGGAATGTTAAACCTGTCAGTTTGACAAGCTTTCTTTGACATATTCACAACACAGATCTCCCAGTAAATTCAGAAGCCATGTATTATTACCACTGTTTTACAGATTTGATGACCGAGGAGGTCTACCTGCCCATGGCAGGGGGGTTGGAACTAGATGATCTTTAAGGTCCCTTCCAACCCAAACCACTCTGTGATAACACGAATAAGAAAATCACCTCAACAAGGCCAAGTGCAAGGTCCTGCACCTGGGTCGAAGCAATCCCAAGCACAGATACAGGCTGGGTGGAGAGTGGCTTGAGTGCAGCTCTGAAGAGAAAGACTTGGGAGTGTCAGTTGATGACAAACTCAACATGAGACAGCAGTGTGCACTCGCAGCCAAGAAGGCCAACCAAATCCTGGGTTGCGTCAAGAGGAGTGTGACCAGTAGGTCCAGAGAGGTGATTTTGCCCCTCTACTCAGCACTGGTGAGACCCCACCTGGAGTATTGCGTCCAGTTGTGGAACCCTCAACACAAGAAGGCCATTGAGCTGTTGGAGCAGGTCCAGAGGAGGGCCATGAAGATGATGAAAGGGCTGGAGCAACTATTTGCTCTTTGATAATATGAATAAGAAAATCACCTCAACAAGGTGAGAAAAGTCTTGGGCATTTTCTCTGTTTACTTGTGAGGAAATTCTTTTCCCTCTGCTTTCCTTGCCTAATGTCACACAAGAGATCCAACAGGTGAATTTCAAGGAGATTTAGATACAGAAGCATGTGGGAGGGGAGGATATCACCAAATGTTTTACAACAACATATGTTATTGACTAGTAGCATTTCTCAGAATCATAAATAATGACAGAAATTGATACTGGGAGTGCAGTTTGTTGAACATCTCCCAATTATCCCAGACCTGGATATGGATCAAGTTTATGGCATTGTGTAAATCTTTATTGAGCTCCTGTAAAAGCTTTGCACTTTTGTAACAATATGCAAATAGACCATTTAATTTGCTTAAGACCCTATCAAAATAAAATCACCTCAGAGGATGCAGGCAGCAGTAAGCAAAAGTCTTTCAGGTGTTTGTTGGTGACCTTTTTATAATCGTGAGGTTTCCAAATAGGTAGGGATGCCAAAACTACTGTACAACCTTCTCCACAGCATGGACAATGGCACATCTTGTTCTGCAGGACCTTTTATTTTCTTCTAATGTGATAATTCTTGTCACAGAATCACAGAATGTCAGGGATTGAAAGGGATCTGGAGAGATCATCTAGTCCTATCCCCTTGCCAGGGCAGAAACAGCCAGATCAGGTCCCACAGGAAGGTGTCCAGGTGGAGTTTGAATGTCTCCAGAGAAGGAGACCCCACACCCTCTCTGTGCAGTCTGGGACACTCTTCTCTCACCCTCACCCTGACAAAATTTTTTCTCCTATTTCTGTGGAACCTCCTGTGTTCCAGCTTGCACCCACTGCCCCTTGTCCTATCACTGGATGTCACTGAGAAGAGCCTGGCTCCATCCATGTGGACTTCCTTTCTCTTAACTGGCAAATGGGATAGAAGTTGCTCTGAAAAAGCACCACAAACCAAGGGCTGCAGATCCACATTGCTGGATTGCTGAATTTCTCACATTTTATGGGATGATTTTATGGTACAGGTTGCTCAGAGAGGTTGTGGATGCCCCCTCAATCCCTGGAGGTGTTTAAGGCCAGGCTGGATGAGGCATTGAGCAACCTGATCTAATGGGAGGTGTCCCTGCCCATGGCAGGGGGATTGGAACTAGATGATCTTCATGGTCCTTTCCAACCCAAACCATTTTATGATTCCATGTAGGTGAAATCTACATTCTAATTAGATATTCTTGTCTAGACTTCAACCTCAACCCAGGAGCTCTTAGCTTCCACAGGCATTTTAGGATTCTTCTCACCAAATGCAGGTGGTTTTCTCTGCTTTACTTGTGCAGTCTTGCTTGACAGTGAGTAGAAATAGAGAGATACTCTAGGTCACTTTTGTCACTTTGGAAGCCTGGTGTTTAAAATAGCTCTGATGAATCACACACACTGGAGAGAGGTCCATTTCTTTTCATTGATTAGGCAAGGAGTCTCAGCGTCTAATGTTAGGGAAGATGGAGTCTATCCCTCAGGACCTTGCAGCAAAGGGTGGTGCCTGGTAAGCACTACTGAGCAAGCTCTTGTCTTGTTTTATGTCTACCAGGGTTGTTTCTAATAGTTTTGGAGACCATACACTCACGTTGTCTCCTTCCTCCAGTCTTTTACTCAATGTTCCTGCATTTGGCACACAATATTTTGTATTGTTTTCATCCCTGCCTGAAACTACAGTGCCATTATAGTAATAGTCTCCAGTTTTCACTTGCAGGTTCTTCAGGTATTGGACTTTTTGTAGAATTCTGGTTTGCAGGTTCAAATCTAGACTATTGATGGAGGTTTTTAGGGTTCTCTCAAGGGCACATTTGGGCACCAAAGCCATTTCCATGTTACCATGTTAAATAAGCCACTAGGGAGTAAAATAATCACCTGCAAACCAAACTTAGAGCACAGAGACAAGGTGAAGTTATGGAGCAGATGTCAGAAAGGATCTGCAAAGGCAACAGAGCTTGGAACTGCAGGGTGTAAATGCCTTTCAGGGCTCTGCAGAGAACATGCCCCAAGTTCTTGCAGAATAAGCACAGCAGCCCACCTACCTGAGGACAGCAAGTGTATGGACAACATATGATGCTTGAGCAGTTGCTGTGTTAGGATGAAAGAGATGAAAGAAGAGAAGGTCAAGAAAAAGAACACTGGGTCTTTGTACACATAGAGGGGTGATTGATTCCATTTTCCATATGCTAATACACTAAAAGGAGCTTTCAGAGTTCACCACAGCCAAGCACACATGAGAGAGATGTCCTGAATCTCTATATCTGCTGCTCTTCCAACCTGTGCCAGGAATTGTTCAAACCTCTTGGAGTTGTAGACCCAAATTTCTGGCATCTAGAGGCTGAGTCTCAGCTTTTATTTTACCTTCAGCACTTCATTGAGTCTCTTTAGAGCTAAGAAAGACCTTGCCCTGTTTTGAAAGTGATGAAAAATTCATTAAAAAGAAGTGTTTTGGATCAAAAGTACAGAATTCTCCATATTAGGCTTTACCATCTATGATGAAGGGCTGATACTTCCAGCACAGGAGGTCTTCCACCTTCATGGTCACGTTTGTGGAAAAAAATGAAGCCTGAATTAGATTTTCACTTCTTTGAGGTGCCTTTTATTTTGTTCTCCAAGTCGAGTAATGAAAGAGAAATGGAGTAATGGTGGCAGACTTCCACCTGGACCTGCATCACTGGGAACTAGATTAGTGTACAAAGACAGACCAATACCTGTTGTTTAATATATTGCCTTTAAAGCCTTCTTCACAGATACAAAAGATTTAAGGCAATGGGCTTTAGAAATCACCTTGCACTGATTCTTCTTAGCACAAGGCTTCAGCAGTGGTAACTCTGTTGAGGTTTTCTTTTTCTTGAGGGAATATCATAGAATGGTTTGGGTTGGAAGGGACCTTGTGTCCAGTTCTGGAGCCCTCAACACAAGAAGGACATTGAGCTACTGGATTGGGTCCACAGGAGGGCCACGAAGATGGTCAAAAGGCTGGAGCAAATGCCCTATGAAGACAGGCTGAAGGAGTTGAGGTTGTTCAGCNATCTTTAAGGTGCCTTCCAACCCAAACTATTGTATGATTCTATGATTCTGTGTTTCAAGATCATCTAGTTCCAACCCCCCTGCCATAGACAGGTACACCTCCCACTATACCAGGTTGCTCAATGCCTCATCCAGCCTGGCCTTGAACACCTCCAGGGAGTGAGGGGGCATCCACAACCTCTCTGGGCAACCTCATCCAGTGTCTCACCACTCTCACAGTAAAAAACTTCCTTCTTCTCTCCAGCCTAAATCTCCCCATTAATTCATTAATCCTAGTCCTGCCATCCTGGACCCTATTAAAAAGTTCCATCCCAGCCTTTCTGTAGCCCCCTTCAGGTACTGAGAAGATACTCTGAGGTCCCTCCTGAGCCTTCTCTTCTCCAGGCTCAACAAACCCACCTCCTTCAGCCTGTCCTCATGAGGAAGTTGCTCCAGCTCTCTCATCATCTTCATGGCCTTCCTCTGGACCCACTCCAACAGCTCAATGTCCTTCTAAATGTTGAGTTCTCCAGAACTTCCCTGACTTTCCAAAGAGTTTATTTATAGGCTAATACAAAATATACTTCCCTATTAAACATAACAGTCTAGCAGTGGTGCATACTTGAGTAATATAGAAGGATTCAGTTGGTAATTGAACAACAGACATTTGCATGCAATGTGACATTGGAAAAATTGATCTGACTTGGTAAAAAAAAAAAAGAGAAAAAAAATCATGGGTAAGACATATCAGGACAAAGCAGAAAAATATTGCACTGCAAACAAGAATGTTTTGGCTGACCAAATAAGCAAGGTACAGAGAGAGATAAAATACAGTGACTCCAATGTTAATAGATGTATTCATACATAAGGAATTATGATTAGACCTGTTTCCCCTGGAAAAACCTTAAGAACTACACATCCATCATTCTTTAATATTTGTATAAAAAAACCCCAAATCAAACCAAATCAACACAGCCAATTGCTACCAAGCAATTGATTTTGATTTTTGGTTTTGATTTTTTTTTCAGATTGGGTTTTATGAGTTTACATTTTGTCTGCTTCTCCACATACATTGGTGATATAATTTAAATATTGCACTGCAAACAAGAATATTTTGGCTGACCAAATAAACAAGGTACAGAGAGAGATAAAATACAGGGACTACAATGTTAATAGATGTATTCATACATAAGGAATTATGATTAGACCAGATTCCCCTGGAAAAATCTTAAGAACTACACATCCATCATTCTTTAATATTTGTAAAAAAAAACCAAACCAAAACAACACAGCCAATTGCTGCCAAGTTTTTGGGGTTTGTTTGGCTTTTTTTCAGGATTGGGTTTTATGAGTTACAGTTTGTCTGCTTCTCCACATACATTGGTGATATAATTAAAATTCGTGACTCCTTCTTTCAAAACTGGCAATATTTAATATAAATCATTATAAGAAAAGGCAGCCACTATTTTGTCTCCACTAGTTCATGCCATTTCTTTCCCATTTTGATAAAGTTACATTTTCATGGGCGTGAAGTTCATGTAATTGTTTTTGAGAATTTCCACACACTGAGCCTTTATGCTCTCTGTCCACAGAATAATAACATCTTCTGTACTTCTATTCTTGAATATCTGATCAAAAATACTGACACCAAAGCTCTTCCAGAGTGTGATTAACAGATGAGTTCCTTGCTTTTTTTTTTTTCTCTGGTAGAATTTCAGAAGCTTTTTTGTCCTTAACACCATTTCATAGAATAATAGAGTTGGAAGGGACCTACCTTCAAAGACCATCTAGTCCAACCCCCTGCAGTGACAGGGACATCCTGCACTAGATGAGGTTGCTCAGAGCCTCAGCAAGCCTGGCCTTGGATGTCTGCAGGGATGGGACCTCCACCATCACTCTGGGAAACCTCTTCCAGTGTCTCACCACCCACATGGGGAAAAATTTCTTCCTAATGTCTAACCTAAATCAACCCTACTGTAATTTCAAGCCTCATCCTGTGGGCCCATGCCCTGGCAAACAGCCCCTCTCCAGCTTTCCTGGAGCCCCTTCAGGCACTGGGAGGTCACTGTGAGTTTTCCTTGAGATCCTTCTCTTCTCCAGCCTTAACATTCCCAGCTCTTTCAGCCTGTTCTCACAGCTCTAACCCCCTAATCATCCCCATAGCCTTGATTTTGCACTATTACTGACCTGGAATCATAGAACCATAGTTGGAAGGGACCTTTAAGATCATCCAGTTCCAACCCCTCTGCATGGGCAGGGACACCTCCCACTACACCAGGGTGCTCAGTGCCTCATCCAGCCTGGTTTTGAACACCTCCAGGGAAGGGGCATCCACAACCTCTCTGTTCCAGTGTCTCACTCTACTTTCCAAACCCACTTTTAGGTTGAAGTGTCACCAGTCCTTCATTAGAGGTTCACATCTCTGTCACTTTAATACTTCTAAACTTCTCTTGTTCAAGCCTGGGGCTCACTGTTTTTTACCATTTTTCTCACCTGTCCTATGCAAAATTATTTTTCCAGAGGCAATTTCCTATGTGTTCCTTATGTCCCAGATTAAAAAGATATTGAATAGTGTTGGAGTGAATACTAGCTCCTCTGAAAACATTCTCATTCAGTGATGAGACAGCTACTTTTGGAGATCCATCTCTTTTTATTCCCTGTAACACGTGCTTTATTTGGATCCAGAACAAATGCCATTTTTAAAAGTCCAAATGGCAGATGATTTATGTCAGAAGTCTTTAAAAAATGTAAGTATATTCAGTAATGAGTCCACACAGAGCTACTTTTGGAGATCCGTCTCTCTTTATTCCATGGAACACGTGCTTTATTTTGATAGAGAACAAATTTTTCAAAGTCCAAATGTCAGATGATTTATGTCAGGAGCCTTGCAAAAATCTAAGCATATTCAGGCTGCAATAATAGCTTTATCAGCTCAATATGTAAAGCCTGAAAAGAATTAAATCAGGTTTGTCTGACAAGGTTTATTTTCCATAAAACCATTTTGACTGGCATTAATTATATCCCTATCCTCTCATTCTCTATTAACTGGTTACTATATTACCTCCTCTATTATTATGGCCAGATGAATGTTAGACTTACCAGGCTATAAATACTCTGGTTATCCTTCCCCTCTCTTTCTGCATTCTGACACATCTATAGCAGTATTTTATTGCTCTGGAATCTTCCAAATATCTGAAGAATGTTAAAAATTAGCATTATTGACATCTGTCTTTTTTTTTAATCTGAGGTCTGATGTTTATGCTTAGCAGCTATTAAAACCTCTGCAGCTTATAACAGGCTGCAACACACTTCATCATCCTCCTAAGGCTAAATGCAACATCAATTATTCTTTTTTTCCATGCAGTGCAGACATTGTTATCAGACACATCTGCCAGCTCTGCATCAATTTTTAACAGTTTCAACCTTTAAAGTTAGCACAGTTACCACGAACTGAGATTACTTTTTCCTTGTTTTGCTTTTAAAAAAAACAACTTTTTTTCTTTGTGGTTAATAATCACATAATTTTTTAGTATTTTGGGGGGTTTACTCCACCAGCTTTTTTTTCTTCGTGGTTAATAATCACTTAATTTTCATTAATTTAAGTTTTTTAATCCTCTCTCTGCACTTCATACATTTTCATGTTGTCTCCTATTTTCCATTTGCTACATTGCTACACATTGCATTTTCAATCTCTTAGGAATGTTCTCAGCACTGAAAGAAGTTTAGTTCTTGACTAATTTGTTTTTTTAATCTTTATTTTGTCTCTCATTAGCTGTGGGAAAAGCACAGAGCCCCAGAAAGGTGCTTGAATTGTGGGAGCCTTTTTGTGCTGATGGAACCAGATGGAGAGATGCTATTTTGCCATCTGCAAACTGGACTACTGAACCAGAAGTCTCTTCATTTTTCATGTAAGTGTGCTGTAAATGTACAAAAGATTGTCCCTTTTTGTCATTAGGTTTGATGTTCCTGGCTGTAATCAGTGTGATTCCACAGAGACTTCTTGTGAAGTACCATTTAGCAAGTGGCAGAGTGCAGGACAATGAGGTGACAACACTCACTCTGAGGAAAACATGATGTCATTCAAATTTTGTCACCCAGAGGTTAATTATACAAATATTACTTTCAGTCTTCCCTGATCATACCATAACCTTTCTTGTTTAAAAACACAATATGCAAAAGCAATTTAAAAAAAAAAAGAAATCCATCTTGCTGGTAGAATTACTGACAGGATTTAATTCAGATTGTTTTTGCAAGATACATTTTTCTCTGTTCTTGAAGCTGAGAATCTTTGATGTAGCAAAAGTTTGTGGTTAAATCATAACTGTACTGAAGCCTTTATTATTATTACTATTTTAAAATCAATAGTTTGAGTAACTATAGAATCATTATCAAGGACTCACACTGTCAGTAGAGTCTGTGTGTGAGTGATGGGGCAAAGCTGATACTGATTTGATCTTCTTTATCTACACCAAACAGTTCAAATCCTATAAACCCTGGGTTAATTCCAAGAAACCCAAAGTCCATTTCAAATGAAACAACAGCTGGATCTTCCATTTAAACTGAAAAATTCAGCTGCAGGTTTATGATGAAACAACTGTAAAAAAGATAAACTGGAGGTTTTAAAAGCCCCTCCATCAGTCAATTTCTTTTCCTTGCCTGAAATCACTGATTCCATTTGAAGAGAAGACATTCCCCAGTTGAAACCTTCCCATTTATTTTTTGTTCTTATTTAATCATGATTTTTAATACCGGAAAGGTCGTGAATTCCTTCTTTAAAATGTTTAATTTTAAAAATGTTTAAAATATATTTTAGAGCTTCTCAACTGTTTTTTTTAGGACTCTTTAAATAAATGCATAATAGACATGTATACTTAGTCTATAGACAGTAGAAGCACTCAGACAGGTTAAAACAGTTACAGAAGTTATTGAACATGAAGATCTTCTCATGGAAAATTTACTCTAGTCACTTTGATAAAGATATCTCAAAACTGACAAAAATTCAGACTTCCTCAAGTCCAGGAAAGCCAAGACTGAGAAACAGTGTGGGGAAAGAGAACAAAAACAATTTTTAAAAGAAGTCAGTTTGAAACAAGATGCCCATTAAAGAACAATGTTCATGGAGAGCAGGGAAAATAATTGCTCAAGGTCCATAAGGCAACTCCCATCCCTGATTAGAAGCTCTGTAGCTGTCAGTTGCTAAATTAAATTTGTTTAGTGAATGTAGCATGTTTCTGCTTTGAATACAGCAAATTTTATTAAGATTTAATGCCTATAGCTGTGAACATTAATGATGTTTCCAGGAGAGACGTGTCCTGGGAATGGACACCAAAAGGACTTTAATCTCCTAGCATGATTTCATCCATAGCAACACTTAAGCATCACAGAAAAGGCTAAAATTTGTGGTTTTGGCTATATCTGTTAAAGAGGACTTGTTTTTTTTTTATTTTTGCAATTGCCACGTTGAATTTTGTTAGAAATGGTCCAGCAGTCTTTCTGTTTCTGGTGAACATCAGTACCTTTACATGGAGACAACTGTGGCTGCATGCAGAAAGTCTACTGGGAAATATGGAAATAAGATAAAAGGACAGGAGAAATCAAGTTTTTTTTAAAGGATTGATGGTGCAGACTGCTTTGCACAGGAAACACTCTGTGGATTAAGAAGTCCTGAAACAGCAAGGGTAATAGTATTGATTTGGAAGGAATGTCTGGTTAATTTTTCACAAGGCGTAGATTCCTCAGAAATCAATAACTTGCTGCTGTATCTTTATTCTTCAGAATAAACTGTGTCTGTCTAAGAAACCTGATTCCTAAGCTCAATTAGATTCATAAAACATTCACAGACATACACGGCACAAAAGAAACAGAAGCTTTCCCAAGCAGCAGCAAGTATTTAACCCCAAGGTAGGACAAAGTGAATTATTCTCTCTTGATATAGTGTTGTCCTTGCACAGATGTGATTTCTTTCTTTTTTTTTTAATATAGTGCAATACTTTTCTCCTCTTTTTTCTCTTTTTTTTGGCAATACACAGGCATCTACTCAGAAATTCTTTTAAAAGTTTCTCTTCACACCATGAATATTACATTTAAAATATCACTTTTTACATTTTTAAAAGCNGGTCCAACAGTCTTTCTGTTTCTGGTGAACATCAGTACCTTTACACGGAGACAACTGTGGCTGCATGCAGAAAGTCTACTGGGAAATATGGAAATAAGATAAAAGGACAGGAGAAATCAAGTTTTTTTTAAAGGATTGATGGTGCAGACTGCTTTGCACAGGAAACACTCTGTGGATTAAGAAGTCCTGAAACAGCAAGGGTAATAGTATTGATTTGGAAGGAATGTCTGGTTAATTTTTCACAAGGCGTAGATTCCTCAGAAATCAATAACTTGCTGCTGTATCTTTATTCTTCAGAATAAACTGTGTCTGTCTAAGAAACCTGATTCCTAAGCTCAATTAGATTCATAAAACATTCACAGACATACACGGCACAAAAGAAACAGAAGCTTTCCCAAGCAGCAGCAAGTATTTAACCCCAAGGTAGGACAAAGTGAATTATTCTCTCTTGATATAGTGTTGTCCTTGCACAGATGTGATTTCTTTCTTTTTTTTTTAATATAGTGCAATACTTTTCTCCTCTTTTTTCTCTTTTTTTTGGCAATACACAGGCATCTACTCAGAAATTCTTTTAAAAGTTTCTCTTCACACCATGAATATTACATTTAAAATATCACTTTTTACATTTTTAAAAGCCTGTGAAAGAAAGAGCACTACTCTTACAAATGATGCAAGCAAGGATGCTCAAGGTGTTCCTCCCACAGTGGGCTGGCAAAAGCTCTTTGAAGGAGAGATAATACAGTTGGAAGGCCAACAAAAGGAAGAAATTAAGAGATCAATGTAAAACTGGGGAGTTTTAGCTACAGGAGACTGGTGCAGACTCCACCTTGAGTAATGTCCCGTGAAATCTAACTGTGCCACCTTAGCTGCTAGGTTAATCTTTCTGCATCTGATTTATTTAGCTACATTGATTACACAGCCCATGGGAGAATAAAGCTCTTGAGATAAGCACCTGCATTTGCATGTCTGCAACTAAAGTGTGTAAATACCTTTCCTCTGCCTTTGGAAAGATGCTGACTATGACTCACTCCATGCCCATGTAACTCCACTGATCTCAGTGGACAGTTTTCTGACTGTATTAACATCATACTCTGCTTTTCAACTGGCCTCCACACAGATTTTGTGTTGAGCTAGGTGGTCATAAAAAGTAATTAAGACTGTAGATCCTTAGCAGGAGCCTCTTGAGCTCATATGGAATCATAGCATCATAGAATAGC